>MU225851.1:231070-248800 GCA_018584345.1 Thuja plicata
TGAAAATGAAAAAAATCAATCCAAACATAACAAGAATTTACTTACCGGATAAACTGTGGAGTCAAATTTGTTGTTGGAGCAATCAGGTACCCGAAAAAATTGTGTATATGATATATCTAGCCATTTTTCAAACCTAAAGTGATGAGAGAAATGAGGAAAGTGGCTCGCGGGTTTTTGATTTATGCCACAGGTTTCAAGTACCCGATATTTTTAGGTACCCAAAAATATCATGTACCCGATTAGGCTTGTGCTTTGGTGTTAGGTTTTCCCAGGTGTACTAACACCCAGGCCTACTAAAAAGTCAACAAGTGCTTTCATGCGCTTTTGGATGAGTGAAAAGTGGATTTTTTTCACATCGCCACTTTTTGGCCCCCCATGATCTTGCACATACCCGGATACTCGATTTACAATTAATATCTTCTATACCTTAATCTCTACACAACCAAGGTAGGTTCCCCAAATGTGACATCAAGGAAAAATATGCAACATAACTATTAAATGATTCCTATTAGATAAAGTATTATACATCTTGGAAAGTATTTTTGAATTAATTCATAAGATCGAATAATTTCTTGTAATCAGTGGATCCAAGGAAGTCAGAGAAAATAATTATAATTAAACTTTTTTAATATTTTAAATTGTGAAAATGATTTAAAAATTGAGCAAATGCACATAGATTGTTAAGTGCATATTTAGGGTAATAACGTGAAAGTTTTGTACATATTCTTGTTATTATACCCAAACACATTATGGTGTTTATTTGAAAGCTATATTTTATTACAACAATAAAACCTACAAAGGGCTTGTAATATAATTATACTTGATGATTCACCTTTGATGAAAACTTTTCTATTATTTTCATAAAATAAATATACTAAACATTCAATAGAAGGATTTATCCATGACACTAAATCAATACAAAACATATGCATGAAGAAATCTGTAATTCTTCATTATATCATTTAGATATTTGTAAGGTTGTAATAATAGAGTTCACTAGCTCAAATTGAAAAAAATAGGAAGCTTAGGGCTATTTCCTCTGTTGTATCAAAAGGAAGTTGGTCCACTATGCTCAAGAATAAGGTGGATGCAATGATCCTTCACTATTGATAACTATGAATATGCAATTAAGATTGAAAAATACAATATCTATAACTAAGTAGGAAGAAAAGATGGTTTTCTACATGCACATGTTAACTCTGAACTAATAGAGTGATTTGAGAGGAAGATTTGGAAAAAATAGAATATAAATAACCTACACCATAAATTTTAGGGTGAAGTTGGAGGACTAGGGTGACTTGGTTTCCTTATTTTTTGACTAGGGTGAATGGGTTGCCTTTTTCCTAGTAATTTTTGATCCAATGACTCATAGAATGTAGCTCTTCTCGTAATCTATCTATATTATTTTCACACATCAGCCACCTATACATGCACACATAAAAGAGGTAAAATATTATGTAGAAATTCTTTATGCAATAACATGACTCCAAAATACGTAAAAGGAAATCATTAAGACATACTTGTATGAAGGTTGTTAAAGTTTGGCAAACTGAATAAAATGGTGCGATATAATGTCTTGAATGCTTAAATATTTTCTCTTGAGGACTTCATATTGAAAATTGTAAGTGATCTTCCTAATATATTGAACTAATTTATTGTGAATGTTAGAATGAGGGAGGTTAGCTTGCTTTAGACCTCTGCTAACTATTTGAAGGTGCAAAAATCAAAGGAATTTGATGTAGGTTTAACATCCTTACTAAAACAAAGTGAAGAGTTGCATGATTTTACTTTGAGGTCAAACATTAAGGAATGAGGAAACTTGGTCGCCTTGTTTAAGGATTGTGGAAACCAAGTTCCCTTGTTCCTCCCAATGTGATCCCAACTGAGGAAAAGAAGTGCTATTTTTAGAGAGAATTCTAGAATTACATACAGAATTGGACTAGTGTGAGAAAAAATAGACATGAGAGGTCATACATGCTAACATACAGCCTAAGTAAGTGAGAAATTGCATAGGGATATAATTTATGATGCTACATTTAGCCCCCACTTTAGTGGGATTATGAGCATAAACACATTCTCATGATAAGGTAGAAGAAAGACAGAGATAAAGAGAAATATTATAATGGGCAAGACTACAATGAGAAAATAAATCACTAATCTCTAGGGGAAAATCTCACAAACCAAAGATCTTAACTCGTACAACTACGTGCAAGGGAACACAAAATAAAAAAAATGACAAAGGCCAAACAATACAACAACAAAAGAAGCCCAACAAAGGGTATTATTACTGAACATAAAGGCTTCATATCAACTAGTTGAAGAGACCTTAATGAAAAAAAATATCTCAACTACTAGTATCACACTTGGAATTTTAGTACAAGTGGACAAGTGGTCACATCAATTTAAGAGAAAAAATAAATGTAAATTATGAGACAAGAAATTGGATGATCGTATTGGAATTAGGGAACAGTGAGAGGGGGGATTAAATCAGTGTTCAAATTTTTTTAACCTAAATATTTTGATCTACAAACCACTTATTGCATTAAATAAAAAGTAACATTCAAGAACATGAAGCAGAGAATCATAAAACCACAAAACAAGAATTTTCGCATGGTAACCATGTTATGAGAAAAAACATGGTGGGGATAAGACATACAAGATAATACCCTAAATAAATATTGTGTTACAATGAAAATAAATGCAAATGCATTCAAGCTCACTGTCTAGAGCTCACTGCTCAAATAGAAAAAGGGATACAACCCTGTGGAAGGATCAATTCCTTACAAAATCACTACAATGATCATAATGAATTTTGAACAAGTAAAATGAAATCCACTAATGCATGATTATAGTTCCACAAAAGCACATAACTCTGATCTGATAAACTTTGTCTCTAACTACCATGTATCACCATTATTCATTGATCATGAGTTTAGATCTTCACTCCATGCACATGCTACATCACAAAATCAACCTCTCACACTTATCACATGCATCAATAATATTTTCATACCCTAAACAAGTAATCTTATAGGTCTACAATCAAAGAATTGATCACACCATGTCGGCTCAAAACCCTTCTAGAAACATGTGTATCATGTTGACCATGTCAACCAAATCCAAAAATAAATATCACCTCAATCCAATTCAAATGTGAACATGCATCTATAAATGTCAAACAAAAAAAAATTACCAAAAATGTTTTACCAAGTCCACAAAAAGAATTTACCACTCAAGTCAGCTGCTGAGACTGGAAAACTTAAATATTGATACAAAAATGCTTCTAACTTTCATACCAAGCCACATCAGACCTCAAAATTCTAGAATAAACATGTTTGTAAATTTTGAATACTAGTATTAGGTCCAACAAAAAGGATATAAACCTAGAATAATTTACCAAAAACAAAACACTAGTAAACACCCTATTCTTCATTATCAGTCTTAGAAAAATAATAAGAACATACACACAAAGAAAATAACTCATAACAACATGATTTTTTTTCAAGGAAACCCGAGCCAAGGGAAAACCCCAGTGAAAATGGTACCAAAAAATAATTCACTAAGAGTATAATGTCCATGTTATGAGATGAATATTACAAATAACAAATTTTGTGTCCGCAAACGTCGCGTCCACTCACATGCCCTGTTTACAATGTATAATATACTCACATGACTTTGTGAACCTGTAACTTTCAAATACATAGCCAAAAATCTAGAGACCATAGTAGAATTTTTATTACATTCTATATATCATGTACCTAAGCTTGCATACCATCCTGATGAGTATACTGTGCTTGCCAACCAAAACTATTCAACTGTATATTGTGAAATGTCTCTGTACTTAGGTATTTTCACTTAGTTGGTCATCAAAAATACATCTTCATACCAAGAAACCTTGCGAGAGGAGTGTATTTCCATTAATGAAAACATAAGCATAGTCATATACTACACACTTGCCAACAATCTCCCCCTTTGGCATTGATGGCAACACTTATTGAAAAATGACTAAGTGTACAATACCAAAAAAAAAATCTACTCCCCTGAAGTACATACTACTTTATTAATACCTATACATATCTATACATATCATTTTCACCTTGTCACCCCCCTTTGACATCAATGACAAAGGTAATCAAGAATAAGTAAGTAAATATAGATCAAAAGTTTACAATTCTCACCATGTAATCAAATCATGTGTAAGATGTCGAATAAGTTTGTCTCCAAGGTTTGCAATTATCACTCCCATGTCTTCTTCAATGTATCAATTACCTAAATTAATCCACTTAATGCATAGGAAGTTATCTCTACATCTTGCAAAGTTGTAGATGAAAGTCCATAATAGGACTTATTGGCCGATTCCAAATATTTTGAGTCTTTCTCCAGACTAGAAAGTTTAGGAGTGATTAGAATCCTCAAATCAGAGAATATTTTCTACATCCTTTCTGTCTCTTTCTTAAGTACACTAATTTTTTCTAAAATCCTGGACACTTGCTTGTCAAAATATGTGATAGACAATCTAGATGTCTCACAGTCCTTCGCTAACTTATCTAGAAGCTCTTCATCTTTATGTATGACATCCATAATGTTATGTACATGTCTAAAAGGATTAACACAATGACTATATAATTTATTTCCTTGACTAATATCAGCTTTGATCTCATGTATAGCGTCTCTAAAAATTTTATATCCCAGGTGATTGACTTGTACACCTCTGTGGGCTTCTTCTGGATATACTCTTTCTCTACTTTGGCTATTGTGACCTTCTCCAAGGTTGGGAAATGGGTATTAAAGTCATCCAAGACTTTTTTCAAGTTGACTATAGTATCATTTCCTTGGAATGTGTAAGGTAAGGGAAGTAGTTTATTTACTATATCAATGGCCCTTCCTAACACTTTTTCCTTCTTTTCAGTCGTTTATTTTGATCTTTCTTTTTCTTTAGCAAAGGCCAACAAGATAATACCTGCTAATACATAGTTTATCCAACTTCTATAATATATTTTTTAGCCAAGAATAATGGAAACAAGTTGCATGGTCATAGAACACTTTTTACACTTATATTCAATTAGGATTTCAACCTCCTTGGTATTCTTTGTTGGAGTAGGGATCTTGCCTACATTGTCAAGTTTAGTCACCAAGTGGATTAATTGCTTGATAATATTTTCTAGTTTGTCTCCTATCCAAAAGAACTAGTCATGTATCTTTCTTAGCACAATATTTATCCATTCAAGTTCATCAAACTTGTGGAATTTAGTGATATGCAGAATATTTAAGTTTTGAGTATTTGCAAAAGTAGGTTTTAGACTTCCATCATCATTTGTCATGCGTACTAGCTCCTTGTGGATCTCAATGTCTCCTATGGTCTCCAATTTTCAGTTAATATATGCCCTAATATATTCTACATGCATAACTTCGTGTGGAGTTTGTGAGAACGCACCCTCAGGATCATCTTCAATAGATTTAAATAGATGTTGCTTTAAGGTATACCTGGTCCTCTCCTTTACATCAAAGATCTGAGACATGTCTCTGTTATCAAAATACTAAAAATGGAAATTAAGCTCGAAAATAGATATAAATACCTATTATGCCAAACACAGGTTTACAGATCACAAGACATTTGAATTACTTAAACTATCACCAAGATTTCTCTCTTCTCTTCCCAAACAGCTCAAATGGTGACCAAAATTACTAAGTATTCACACTTATAGCTTTTAGTGTACTTATGACGCATTTCCTAATGTTTTTGAAAATACAATTTCATTCCCAGTAAACCATGAAGTTCCAGGCGATCAGATTGTGTTACCTTTTAGACCTTGCGACCAAGGATATAATTGCTGCACATATCCCTCTACTTGTAGCTAACCTTGCATCATCTAATTCTATAAGTTAGGGGCTAGATAATAGACTATTTTAGATACAATGCCCACCCTAAGGCCATGGTTGGCCATTTAAGCTAATGTGGTAATGCTAATACCAGGTGAAGATCCAGTAGCATTTTTTGAGTCTCTGTGACCCTTAGATTCTCTCTAATTATTTTCTTTCCATAATTTATTACTATTCTTGATTCCTTCCATCAAAAATAAGGTGGTTGAACTCATCCATGTAGTATGTTAAGGTATTTCCAACATCACCAACATTTTTCCTTATACCTATAGGTGGTTGTCTATTGTTAACAAATCTATTATACCTACAAAACTTTGCTATGTGTCCTTCATTGTTGCACTTAAAACAAGTAACAAGTGGTCTCTTAAGTTGTGACCTGTTCCGATTAACCTGCAACTTATAGTTCCTTTTAATGTGCCCAAAATTGTTGTATTTGCAATAAGTAATGTTATTATTCGCAGACCAACAATTAAAGCAATAGCCAAAAAATGTTTAGGAACATTTTAACCTTTTTAATCCTTTTTCATATGACCAAATTTGTTGCATACAAAACATTTTCCTTTAAAAGGTTTTCTTTGATCTTTAGGTTCTTCATCTTGATTTGGTGCTTTCTCTTATTTGTCTTATGATTTCTCTTCATGATAATTGGAACATTTAGATTCATTGAAGCAAAATCCTGTCTTGTCACCTTTAGGTTTTCATCTCTCTATCTCTTCATCAATTTTGTCACTGCTCGCATGAATTTTTTAAATATGATTGTTTGCCTCAAAATTTTCTCCTTTAATGATGTAGTTGAACTGTTCTAACTCTTGATACTTGATTCTGACAACATCAAGTTCAAGCTGAAATTTTCCCATCTTTACATTTGCACCTTTCAAGGTCTCTTCAAGTCTTCTCTTTGCATCTTTCTCTTGTTGAGTTTCCTTGGACATATATTAAGTAGTAACTTCAGATTCACATTTCAATGCATCCTTTTCCTGCTTAAGCTATTCAATCATATCCGATGAATCATTTTTAGGTTCCTTCTGTATCTTTTCCACAAGTTCTTACCTTTTTTTTCTTGAGAGTTCAAGCTTCTCTTTAAGCTTCTTGATGTAATCTTCCACTGTTCTCAAATTGAACTATAATTTCACATTATCAACATCATCCTTAACTAGGTCTTTAAGTACTGCTTCAAGATTTTCTTCCAAACTGCTTGAATCTATCATAATCTCCCTCAAGTTTTTAGGCTTTCTCTCCAAGTTCCACAAGCTATGAGGGTATGTGCAGGATCATGGTATGCCAAAAAGTGGCGATGTGAAAAAGAAGTCCTGACTGGTAGATTGATTGAAAATAGCTATAAAATTCAAATGGTATATCATTTTTTCAATATGAAACATGTGTCACATTCTATGCTTCACCTACTACAAGAAAAAAAAAAAAAAAATTAATTCAATGAAGTTTACACTAAGTTAAGGTGGTCAGACACGAGAGTTTTTATATTTTGGAAAAGTTGTAGAAGAAAAATCATAACTAATTATTTACTTGTAAACAAATTACAAAAAAATATGCGTCACATCCAGACGTTAATCTACTACTTATATCTAGAATCTAGTAAAAAAATGTTATCATTTGATTGTGTTTAAGGTGGTCAGGCATACGCCTACTTCTTATCTTTTTAGTCCTGATTGATAGACTCATTGAAAAATAACTATAACTTTCAAATGGTATAACATTTTTGAAATCCAAAACATGAGTCACATTCTATGTTGTTCCTACTAAAATAAAAAAATAAAAAAAATCAATTTGATGAATTTTAGACTAAGTTAAGGTGGTCAGACACGAGATTTTTTGTATTTTGAAAAGTTGTAGTAGAAAAATCATAATTAATTATTTACTTGGAAAAAAATTACAAAATAATATGCATCACATCTGAACATGAGCCTACTACTTATATCTAGAATCTTGTAAAAAAGTATTATCATTTGATTGTGTTTAAGGTGGTCAGACATACACCTTCTTCATATCTTTCTCCTGAAATTTTCATACTACAGCATTGAAATTTGAAATTTCAACATATAGAATATTTTTTTTAGATAAGGGATAGTAGGTTAGAAACTAGATTCAATTTTCTAGAGATTCTCTTCTAACACATTTTTGATATAAGATTGATAACTTGTCCAAATTTTTATGTCAACTTTCCTAACCCTGATTTTCTGAATTTTCATTGCTAGTTAAGACCTAGTTTGGCATACCATGATGCTACACATACCCATGATACATACAAATTGGTAGGATCAAGCAACACTGAGAGCAGGGGGTGATTTAGTTTTGTAGCACTTCTAGTTAGTCTCAACCATTTTAAACTTTACCATGAAATAATTTAAATAATAAGAACATGCACACAAAGAAAATAACTCATAACACCATGATTTGTGTTCGAGGAAACCTTAGCCTAGGGAAAACCCCAGTAGGGATGATACCCAAAAATAATGAACTAAGAGTATAATTTCCATGTTAAGAGACCTAGCCCTGTTAGAAGTTGAATATTAGATTTAGTACAAATCCCTGTTAAAGGATAAACCCTATTAGGGGGGATATAATGGAGCTCACTACTCTACAAGGACTCACTATCTAGATTACAAAGAGAAGTTTTATAATAGAAAAATTTAATTGTAGTACCATCTACTATGCCAAATCAATTTCAGTTGAAGCTCACAACAATAATCACAGAATCTCCACTTATTCTGCCATTATCCATCCATACTCTTCGCAACTCACAATGTTAACATATATATACCCCATCAACTTTATTTCTCAGTCAGCGCACTAATTCTTCAAAAAATATGTATTCATACTTGACCCATAATAAGATAAAGAACATGAAACCATTCATCCACCAATATAGGTGAGGACTTATCATAAACCAAAAAGCAGATCAACAAAATAACAAAATTTTTATCCCCAAACATTGCATCCACTCACATGCCCTGTTAACACTGTACATTGTACTTGCATGACTTCACCAACCTATAACTTTCACCAGACATAGCCAAAACTCTAGACACCTTAAAAGAAGTTGTAGTACATCCCATATATTGTGGACCTAAGCATGCAAGTCATCCTAATGAGTATATTGTGCTCACCTACCAAAATTGTTCAATTGTATATTATGAAATGTCTATGTACTTAGGCATTTGTCACTTAGCTGATCATAAAAAATACATCTTCATACCAAGCAAAATTTCAAGTGGAGTATGTTGCCTTAAATGAAAAGATAAGAATTGATATATACTGGACACTTGCCAACAACCTATATAGACAAGGTTGGCTGACAAAACCCTATCTTGGAACAAGGTCACCCCAGGTGGCCTGGTCATTCCAATAAGTGGAGTGTTGAGGACATGAGGTCTAAATTTCATAGGATAAGCCAAAATTTGAACCAATCCAAGAAGAATCAACCATAATTGGGCATAGGAGGTCTTGAATTCTAAAGTGAGGCCTATGTGAGCGCAAAATTGTATGCGGATACAATGTATGATTCTACATGCTCCTAATTATTTAAGAATGTTTCTATGGGAAATAGTTTATATTCTTATGACTAAAGTCTAAAATTGAAAGGCTCGAGATTGAACTATATTTATTTCTATTTGTTTTGACATTTTCATAATCATCGCACTATGAGAGCTGAATTTCTACACAATAATTAAATTATCTATGATGTCAACATAGGTCATCCAGTCTTATTCCCAAAAATAAATATGCTTATACATTATAAAATTTAAATTTTAATAATATTATTCACTTTTGAAAGAACCACCAAGATCTAAGAGATTAAATTAAAGCACAATGGAAAATTGAGAGTCCAATGTCGACCATTCAATAATGAAAAATGGGTCAGTACATATAGGTGAAAATAGGGATGGACTCCTTGACCAAGATTGGTGTGGAAAAATAACCCACTAAACTAGGATGATGTGTCAAAATATAATTGACACATATCTAAAGAACTCCTAAATGATGACAACTTACATAAACAAGTGTCGAATGTGAATAGATGACTAAGTAAGCCTAAAAGCCTAAGTTTAATTAAATAAATAAATTGACACCCCCCTTAAGATTAAATTAGGAGGAAAAGATAAAAAATGGGTCCCAACTACCAGCCTAGTGAGGTGCCCATGTACAATGAAATCTCTCATAAAAGGGGAAAGATAGGAAACCTAGTAGGAAAATACTATCTTCTAAAAAAGAGATAAGATGAGAAGAACCCTATAAGGGCCCCCCTTGAAGGATGATGATATTGGTGATGTAGACCACACACCAATAAGAGATTGTGACTCTTCCTAAAAATATGTCTGAATATGATTGTCATGTGTTGAATCATCTAAATCATCAAAATAACAAGGACTAAAATTAGGATCTAATGAGTCTACATCACTTTGAGAAACCATATGGTGTGTAGCACCAAAATATTCAATTTCTTTAGCAAATAAGACACTTCCTTTCAATTTCTCCTTTTTCTTAGTAATTTCTAGATTTCAAGAAGCCGCTTTTACAGAATCAGTTACCTTAATGTTATTCTTTTTGAGTGGAAAAGTGAGGTGCTCAATTTGTTTTTTCAGGCATTGATGTTCTCCATGATCAGTTTTGTTACAAAAGGAACATTTAACTCTCTTACTAGTTGATTTACTTTGAGATGAGTTGTCCTTTTTTTAAGTTTCAATTTTATATTCTTTCTTCTCTTTCTTGTCCTTTTTAGTGTTCTTTTTCTCTCTTTTAGCTTTTTGTTTCTGTTCATTTTTTGTAATTAGAGCTTGTGTCTTAGTAGATTTTAAAGTACCCATTTGAATTATGAATTAGATTTTTAGTGAAGAAGTCCTCTAAAGTTGAAAAACATGAAAGACTAAGACCTAGGAGTTGATTTTCGAACTCATGACTTCTAAGTTCATCAATTGTCTCAAATATTATTTTGAGAGATTCCGAAACTTTGTTGAGTGTTTTCAAGTTCTCAACATGAAATACTAATTTAGGAGATAAATTTAAACATAGAAATCCAAATATTTGGTCACACTTATTGAATCTTTTTTTTTCCTTAGCTACATTAGGTTCTTCTTTTGTTTCTATTGTTGCCCTATATAAGCCTTTATTCTTTAGTATACGAATTACTTTCAAATTTCAATTATGGTAAGTGAAAGAAGTTAAAGGTTGTATGGTCACATTAGGATCTATGATGTTAAACTTAGATTGTTTCTTGTAGAATGCAAAAATGAAGAGCACCTCTTGAGGAAGTGTGAAAAATAGAAAACACAGAATACTCCCTTGATTAGCTTTATTTCCCCCTTTATTTCTTACACTTTATAGGAGTGCTTTGTAATCAAACCCAAATTAGAATGATAGTGCATAAGTGTGCCGTTTTGATTCGTGACAAAAAAAAATGCACTTTTGCAAAGGCAAGTTTAAAAAAAACTGTCAAATGTGAATGAATGACTAAATAAGCTTAAAAGCCACACCATAATTAAATAAATACACTAACAATTCTATTGACTCAAATTTAATAATATAATTTGTATCAATTATGCCCAAATGGTCTACATTATACAATAAATTTCGACTATAAAAATAAAGAATTTCATTTCTTGAAAACCCTAACATGGAAGTATGAGATTATTTAATGTTATAAATATTAAATACCAATTTTTACACATTATTCCACGTACAGTTAAAATTGACATGCAGGTTATTCCACGTACAATTAAAATTGACATACACTTGTGATGGTTGTAGAATTTAAATTTCATGGAGAATAATTTGGAAACTTTCTATTTTTCAAGTATTGGTTGATCGATGACTAACATGCTGTTCTCCATTTAAATCAATCATTCATATGCTCTTCCTCGATATAGAAAAGCCAGAGGAGAGAAAACAATAAAACATCTAATGGATTTCTCTTTCATTCAGACAGAAGACCTTTAGATACTATTTAATTATAAAGGCGTTTCAAAAAGGAATAATACTGGTGTCTGAAAACGCCAACTCCAACAATCTCTACACTTCTGAATTCAACTCAGAAAATTAGATGAGTGGTGGAATAAAGTAGTTGTTTTATTGGTGCCCTCTAATCACATCAAGTGCTTCCGGGAGCCCACTAAAAAGCTCTACTTTGTCATAGTTGCGGTTCATAAATAAAATAATCCCTGATTCAACATTGGGTTAAAATTTGAGCATTTATTACATTTATGTTTTCGTTAGTGTTTTGTGTTTCTGTTGTTACATTTGGATTTTTTATTATATATTCATATTGGGGATGAGATTTTGTATTTGTGGTTTTCTTACTAGATTCAAAGGTATAGAGATATTAAATTTTTGGAGTTAATATTAAAATTATTAAGTATTGTTTTTGAATTCAATTGAATCTGATTTGTTGATATCAATATTTTGAATCACACTCAATAATCTATAATCAAGATGAAAAAAGGAGTTAATCTATCATACACAACCAAAAATTTGGAATTAAAAATCTAATGTATTCTTAGACTTTCTATTACTGTTAGAGATGAGGTCCCATAATTGTAAGTTCACCTACTTTAAAGAAACTAAAAGAAAATCTCAATCTAATAAATAAATAAATAGACACAAGTAAAAAAAAACTGCTGAGAATCCAGCAGAGCTCTGTATTCTTTGGTGTAAAGATGACGCCTTTCATTTATTGTGGTGAGGGATATAAATAGATGGTACCTGACTGAGACACCATATAGCCAATCCAAGAGTATTCATTGCTCTGTATATTGTAAAGAAAAAGTTTGAGTTGAATCATGTCGAGATCGATAAGACCATTGAAATTGTGTGGAGTGATTGGGGATGTTTTGGACATGTTTACTCCAGCGATAAAGATGAATGTTGTGTACGAGAGAAATATAGAGGTCAACAATGGCTTCGAGCTCCTGCCTTCCACACTCCTATCCCCACCTCAAGTTCATCTTCTTGACGGCAACCTGCGCACTTATTTTACCTTGGTGAGAATGATTTGAAATTTTCTGCATTTTTTTCTTAAATCAAGTGGTTTTGGAATTCTCATTGATTCGTTGTTTAATGACTATTATTTAATGCGCAGATCATGACAGACCCAGATGCGCCTAGTCCCAGCGATCCTGTTGGCCGCGAGTATCTCCACTGGTATGCTCACATAATCATCTAGTCTGGTATATAATCAACACATTTTCTATGACATATAAGTTTAGGTCATTTATGGTGTGTTCAAAATGTGCAGGATAGTGACTGATATCCCTGGCACACTCTCCAATTCTTATGGTGAGCATCCAATGCTTCCTATTTGGAAACTCTTTGAAAATCTTATCTAGAGCATTGCAGTTTATAGGAGCTTATTTTGTGCCTTCATCTTAAAAACCTAAAAACAAAAATATGGATTTCTGTTTGTTTGTACTGAAAATAGTACATCTTTATGCACTTGTTATATTATTTTTCGTTTGTTTCAATTTGAATAAATGGGACTGTTCTCATGGAAATCTTTGTTCATGACAATTATTTCTATTAGTTGGTCAGCTACTAAAATTGAAAATATACTGAAGCATGGACTACACGGTGACAAAAATGTCACTTGACTCTACGAATTTCTTTTGGTCTTTTCCCTTTTTGTTTTCATTTTTTCCTTCTATATTTAGGTCTATAAGATCCTCCCTCGTCCATAAAATTTTCCAAAAAATTGTTTTCATCCTTTTCAACATTACCTTTTAATTTTTCCTTTAAAATTTCACAGTTAGTTCTATAAGATCCTCCCTCGTCCATAAAATTTCAATAAATTTGTTTTCTATCTTGTTTTTTGACATTTCCTTTTGATTTTTTCTTTAAAATTTAACACGAACAATTTATATAGCTCTACAAACAATTCATTAGATTGTTCAACAATAAGTACTAACAAAACTAAACTAAGCAGCCGCATGAAATCCTCCATTTAATATCTGATTGAAATGTAATGGGTAGATTATGTGCACAATATGGTAATTATCTTTATCTGAGTCTTGTTTACATACAGGTCGGGAAATAGTGAGCTATGAGAATCCAAGGCCTATGGTTGGGATCCATCGTTATGTTTTGGCATTGTTTGAGCAGAATGGGAAGGGAACGGTTGATCCTCCTCCATCCCGTTGTCATTTCAATACCAGGCAATTTGCAGAGAATAACCAACTCGGATTGCCCGTTGCTGCTGTCTACTTCAATGCCCAAAGAGAAACCGCCGCTCGAAGGCGCTGAAATTCTCATCTTATTTTCACTTTCTTTCTGTGCATTATGTTATGATCCTCCTTATTCTCCTTAGCCTTCGTTATCTTTCTCTTTTTTTTCTTCTTTTAAAGATTTAATCTACTCTGTACAGATTGTGGGTTTTGCCTTCCCTTGCAAGATCTTGTCTTGTCTCATAAATAAATAAAGGTTGGTTTTCTACATTTATTTTCTTTCATAGTGCTTGCATATCAAAGGAATTGTGGGAGAACAATTCTGATTCGGGCACTGAAAAGAAAGGGCAAGGGGAGAGAAATGGAGGAGAAATTAAGCCTTGAGGTACTTTGGAATTTACTTTATAAATTTCCTCAAAACATAATCATTTCGCTAACAAATCAACGTTAATTACGGATTGATTGGACCGAATCTACATCGTTCAATCACTGGTCATTCACCTCATATTTTGTTCAGCACTAGATTGCATGATCTTGTTGGGCCCCTTCAAAGCTCAATACACAGCTTATTAGTCTCTATTAAAAACCTACAAAGAATATTTGTTAAAAAATTCAAAAAACCATCTCTTGAGAGAATACAAAGTACGAATATTTGTTAAAAATTTCAAAATCTATCTCTTGAGAGAATACAAAAGTATTGGTTAAGATGTTCAAAAACTATCACAGAATAGAGATAACATTTAATTTAAAATGATAATTCATTTAGTTAAAGGATACTTGATTTAATGGAGATATTTGGATAAAATTGAGTTCAATTTTTTGACAATATAAAAATCATAATTCAATTTTAAAAAATAAATAAAAGAATTATCATAATTTGTTTTTTTATTATAGACTTATATATAAATATTAATAAATCATATAATATTCATAAACACTAGCATGATTAGTGCTTTAGTACTAAAGGAAAGAATATACCGGTAATAGTGAAGGGGCCTTTAATGGTATAAATAATTTTGCATATGATACAACTACATAAAATATGGATGATAATACACAAATTTTAAGACATTAACATTATGATTACCATTTTTGGAAAGTTGTTTATGAAACACTTAGAATAGTAAAGCACACCATCTTTTGGTAGGGATCTTAGAGTTAGTTCTCTTTGTTATGACTTTTCTAAATACTATTTCAAGAAAATGAAGAATTCATGTGTAAATATATAATTATTATTATATATAATATTAATGCAGAATAAAATGCTCAATGCAAAATTCACCAAAGAAGAAGTGGAAATAGCCCTTAAAAATCTCTGTCCGGATTAGTCCCCTAGTCCCCATGGGTTTCCTACTTTCTTTTATCAGCAATGTTTGCATTTTATTGGAGATGAAGTTGTTGCGGCTTTAGAGGGTATGTGGAAATTCAAGTAAACTTCTTAAGAATTGTTTTTTTTTTAACCCCAAGGTATCCCTGCCACCGAGAATGAACCAAACTGCCCGCAAGCCAGGTTCATCGGTCAAATTCAGGTGAGAGTCAACTTCTGCAAGAAATTAATAATAATACATTTATTATCTTAATTCCTAGGGAGATCTATTCTAGATGGTATAATTATTCACAAGAAGTTATTCATTCTATCCAAAACAACGAGAACCCTAGTATGCTTATTAAATTAGATATTAAAAATGTATCTGATAAGATTGATTGGAGATTTTTATGTAAATGTTTGGAATCATTCAGATTTTCTAAACAATGCATAAACATGATTTTTGAATGTATAACTAACCCTAAAATTTCAGTCTTGGTTAATGGAATTCTAAAGGCTTCTTTAACATATTCTTTGTAGACGATAATTTACTCTTTGGAACTGCTAAATCAATAAAGAATCTATTTAATGCATATAGTAAGACATTAGAGTAACAAATCACCAAGAATAAATCCATTTTTTTTCCTTAATACTCCTGAACAATTGCAACAAACCTTTTTTAGGTGTGTATAATTTAATATGGGGAATTTTCCACCTAAATACTTAGGTCTTCCTTTAGAAAAAGGTATTAGATCAACTAACTTCCGGGACAAAGTTTTAAATAGTTTAGATATCAAGGTTGAATCATGGAAGGGTAAATGGTTAGCAAATGTAGGAAAAACCATTATGATTAAATCAGTCTTATTTCCAATACCTATTTACTAGATGATGTGCTTTAGTTTACCAAAAGGAATAGAGAATCGGATTAATAAGAAATTGAGAACTTTCTTCTGGGAAGGATCTAATGACAAAGATAGATTAGCAATGATTGCCTAGGAGATAATATGTAAACCACTTAGTGTTTAGTATCATTTTAGGCCTCAAAACCCTTTGGATCTTACTTTGGATCTTACTGCCAATCACTTATCCAGTCACCATCTCATGGCTTAAAAATATATTACCAGTAGATTTCGTCATAACTCTGTCTTTCTGTCCACACTTCATCAACAAGTTTACTCGTTTGTTGCCCTCTTACATTCCCTGCACACAAATTTTAGCTCCACACGAATTGTCCAAAAGATTTTAGCTCCACACGAATTGTCCAAAAGAGTGTCTAGCACATCCAAAACCATGAAAATTAAGTCCACGTACCATTCAATCCTTTTATCTTCCTGCAACACATCCCAAATCATTAGAGCATAAAAAATAATAATAAAGTCACTGCCAACAGTAACAACCTTCATCAGCCCTACACATTGTCCTTTAGAAATAGGATTACTTTCACTATCCACATACCAAGTGTAGTCATCAAATATGGATCTAAGGATATGAAAGGATCATCAGACACCTTGAACTCCGGCCTACTATCCAAATACCTTGTGAACAAAATCCCACACCAAAGAACACCGATTCAGCATAAGGCTGACTGTCAACATACAGGCAGTTTAAACTGCATTTCCATATAATATAGTCTACCTTCATTTGTTCACGTATACAAATTATTAGATGGTCTATTTAATTTTCCTACGCCTTATAAAAACACTTTGCATTGGCTTCAAACCCTTAAGCATCAATATTTTTAACCTAGCAATTCATTCACTACTAAAGATACAATCAATTTACTGCGTCTGCCCGCTAGGGCCTCCTAGTTCTTATCTTAGAAAAATTCATATGACTTAAAACCAAATGAAGATTAAAGTGCACAGAATCTGCTAAGAAATATCCAAGGATCAGATTGTTTCATCGGTCCAAACTCCAGTTATTAACAAACCCTTGCATCTAACTCTATTCCAGACAGTTTTAGCCACTTTTTACAGAATTCAGTGGATCTCTCTCTAGGATCCATGTGTTAAAAGTGAGATACTCTGAGAGGGGGGGGTGAATCAGAATATAAAAAATTCAATGAAACTGAACAATGAACAGCAAGTGTACAGATATCAAATTTTGGAATACAACTTTATGAACATGAGAAAGAATAACTTCAAGGCAAGAAAGAGATTCAACACAAGTATATAAGCAAGTATCAGAGCAGATGAATCTAAATAAAGAACCATAGATAAGACACATGAATTTTGTGCTGAGTGGAAACTCTCAAAACCCAACTAGGTTTTGTCATAGGGAAAAAACCACTCCTTTAAACATTTTATTAATCTGAGCACCAACCCAAATACACCAGTTTAGCAGCTTCTACTGCAAGGGCTACAACCCTGTAATTAC
>MU225851.1:265206-286772 GCA_018584345.1 Thuja plicata
AAAAGTAATACTACCTATGCATGTGGGATAATAAAATATACTCACGGGACGACTTACAAAGCATATGCGTCCAACAACACTACACTAACCAAATAAACAGAAGGAACACACAGGTTCCTAACAGGAAACCAATCTTTACATCATTTCTTGCATTTTGACAACTTTTCTTGCTTGACAACATTTGTTGTCAAGTTGACAACTTTTACAAATTTTACAAAATAACCTTGCAACTTTGTAGAAACCTTACAAACATGTAAAAATATAATATTAATGAAATTTTACACCATTTACACCCTTCCATGGATGTTTTTACTTTATTTGACTTATTTGACCAATTTAGGCTATGAATGGTCAACTATGACAATTTTGACAAAATGGCTCATTTAGCCTTACATCAATGGACTCAATAAATTAAAAATGACCTTATGAAATCAAATGAAATATAATAGATCAAGTTATGATCTTATAATTATTTGGAACCTCCTAGTGATTTTCCTTGTACCTAGGTGCTCCTGCACCATACTCTCAGCCTTCAAAAGTTTCCAAGTTCCTTGGAAACATGGAACCAATAACCTGCAAGAAACAAATTAGACCAAAAACCTCTCTCCTCTGCCTCTTCATGCCTCTTATCACCATCAAATTTTCCTTTAAATACATAGGACTGTCCTTGTAGTCACCTTCTCATTTACTCCTGTCAGTGGAGTACACAATAGTTGCAACTTCATAGTGCCTTATCTGTCAGAGATCCACCTTTACCTTGCTGCTCCAAACAACTCACCTCTTGCCTCACCTAGGAGTCCCATCCTTCCTCTTTCCCTAGTCTCTTGGCAACCACCTGGACCACTCCTTGGCCCTAGACCTTCTCTTGACCCTTGACAGACTTCCAGTGTCTGTACACACAACCCAACCTTCATATGCAGCTGGTGGATAAGCACCTACAACCAAACCATTAGCAACACAAATCACCAAACAATTTTCTCAGACCAGATCTTTTGCTGAGCTCTGATACCAATTTGATGCAGAGCATCATAAAAACCACTCAACATCTAGGATCTTGATGATCCCATCTTCATTTAATCATTGAAATAATTTAAAAGAGGCAAATACTATCTTCTTTCTCAAGATCAATCAACAACAAAATACTTGTTTGCTTCCTTTAACAAACAACTTCAATACTGTCCCAAGTTTTACAGTTTCCAAGAATTGAGTTATTTGACCAACTAAAACTCAAAACCAAAATTTCTAGAAAACACAAAGTTTGTAGATAACTACAATATCTATCATCTCAAAAAATATTAAGGCTTGGGGACCCCGTTTGATTCCTCAAACAATTATTGTTTCAGATTGAAAATTCTGATCCATATCCCTGTCATAATTTAGAATTAAAACACCAAACCTTGCCTAGGGCATCTCATATCTTTCTCAAAACAACTCTAAATGAAACCAAACCAATTCCATCTGAAGAATTTATGAATCTAGTTTCATAATATTTAAGCCATTAAATTTTCCCATGGTTCAATCATGATATAATCACAAACCCTCACCTATAACTCCATTTAAGACAGTTTAAAAATAGTTTTTACAAAAATATTCATAACTTTCACCAATCTTCAAAAAAATGACTCAAAACAAAAGGAAATAAAAGGTTATTCACATATCTTTCAAATGAATTTAAATATAGATCTTAAATCCTCCATATGAATCCGTACCAAATGCTGCATTATGACTGTTCTCAGGAAGTTTGAAATCTGCAAACAACAACTTTCACCAAAACGTCCATAACTTCTTCATTTCTGAATGAAATCACTCCAAACCAAAACAATAAGGAAGGTTATTCACTATAATTTCTATCCACACATTTTATACAATGTTTTCATGCCTTATAGGTCCGTACAAGTCCTAAAAACAACATAAAAATAGTGAAAACTAATCAAAATGACAAGTTTGAATGCACAAAAATGTATCTAAATGTATTCCTTCTTCTCATTTCTTATTTGGAACGACCATTACAATGATATTTATAGTCAATAGAAAGTTAAAATCTCCCAAACTAACTCCCAAACCAATGGAAACCAATCTTTACATCATTTCTTGCATTTTGACAACTTTTCTTGCTTGACAACATTTGTTGTCAAGTTGACAACTTTTACAAATTTTACAAAATGACCTTGCAACTTTGTAGAAACCTTTCAAACATGTCACAATAGAATATTAATGAAATTTTACACCATTTACACCCTTCCATGGATTTTTTTACTTTATTTGACTTATTTGACCAATTTAGGCTATGAATGGTCAACTATGACAATTTTGACAAAATAGCTCATTTAGCCTTACATCAATGGACTCAATACATTAAAAATGACCTTATGAAATCAAATGAAATATAATAGATCAAGTTATGATCTTATACTTCTTTGGAACCTCCTGGTGCTTTTCCTTGTACCTAGGTGCTCCTGCACCAAACAAGCTTCGGATGGTTTAAGACCTAACCCTAAAAGATACAAAAATACAAAAGAAAATAAGACTCCAAGTGGTGGAAGGACAAAATAGGAATACAATAAAATTAGATCTTTGAAATCTCTTCCTAGCTAGCATCTCTATCTGAATATATTTTGGATAGCCTCTAATAGTTATTGCGAGATTTAGTGACCACCATTACAGGCTAAAATACACTAATCTTTCAGAGGAATAACCTCCTTGTGCTCAAGGATCAGGTACCAGGTATCCTTCTACTAGTCATCCATGATGTCAAGGTCAGCTATCATAGGCTTCATTTTCTTGGTCTTTGTGAGAACATCTCATGCTGCTACATCTTCCTCTACAGGCCAATTAAATCTTTGAATGCTTTCTATTTGTGTCTTTTTCCTTTCCCATCTAGCATCTATTATGATCTTGACATCTGTCACAAATTTATTGAAATATGTCTCGGCCTTAAATGCCTCATCCAAGGTTTTATTATACCTTTCCGTATCTAATTCATTGTTGTTAGAAATAAATGCCTCCTTACTAGGCAGTAATGAATCAAATTCATTTCTCCATACTTCTACTACCTTGATCTGACTGTCCTCTGACCTCATTGAAGGAATAAACTTGTTATAATCAGATCCAAACATATTTAATCTAGTTTCTATCTATTTGCCTTATCCTTGAAGAAGGACAACGTTACCGCAATTTGTTCTATCTCTTTACCTACTTCTATGACTATTTCTGGTAGGTTTACCCTAAGTGGCTGTAGGGATGCTAACCTTTCAAATAAACTGGTCCTAACTAACCAAGTACCAAAATAGGGGTTCAATGTTGATATAGATTTAGTTACCTCAACTTGTAGCAACTTGTTGTAGGAAGCATGCACTAAATCAGCTTTATCTTGTAAAATATTAATTTTTTGCTTCAAAATATTCAAAAAGGCTTTTAAATCCACTTTATTCTACTTTATATCTTTCTATTTTGTTTCCTTTTGAGCATCCCCTACATCCTCTATTTGTACCAATGCACCTTCAACCTGTTTAGGCTCAGCAGGGGTGGGTTCACGAATCTCTTATAGCTTTTGAGTTAGCTCTGCAATTATTTTCTCCAAAGCATTGATCTTTATTAATCCCAATTCTCTGTCTTTTACAACAAGACTTGTCTCATCAAATAGCTTATGATATCTATTTGAGATTTGTACAACCTTTGCTTCATTTAGGTGAGCAAAGTGAGTTAGGGCTTGTGAAATTTCTAGATCCCCTATATTGTGAAGAGACCAAATGATTTTATCCCCTTCTATCTTCTCTTGTACATTGATCAATAATGGCTTCTTTTTTTTGGGAGCTAGAGCCCACATAGCTAGGGTTTGAGATTTTACATAATAACCACACCCTTTAATAATATCTCCCACTTTTGTATCTATTGAGAATTTGATGTCTGGCTGCTTTTTTATTTGATCAAAGGTGAAGGCTGAAGCTAGGTCCCATCCCTCTACTACTAACATGCCACTAGACTTCACTAATTGTCTAGCTTCATTAGGGGCCATGTTCTCAGATTCTGAATCATATTTTTGGAGAGCCTGCAAAGCCTCACTTTTGATTTCTTCTCCTCCTTCCAATTGCAACTGTTCTGCCACTTGTTGTTGTTTGGCCCAAATAAGGAAGTCCTTGAATTCTTTAGTATTTATGAATTCATCATCCTTCAAGAATTATTCCTATTGTAATTCCCTTTCATCTTGACACAATAAGAGAGGCATCTCAACATTATCATGTATGTCTTCTCTTTTCTTGTTTCCTTCTCTTATGACCTTTCTTAATTAATGATCATAGGTTCTTGTCCCAGTGAAAAATGCACTCACTTTATCCTTTTTCTTCTTATGTATCTTGACAATAGAAGGCTCCCTTTTCTCCATCTTTTTCTTTTTCTTGGGGGTTTAACCACTACCTCAGCCTCCTATCCTTGTGTTAAGTCAATTATGTTTTCCTCATTCTGATGTGGCTAATTCATTAATGGTGGGATGTGTACTGAGTAATTACTATCACTATACTCTGATCAAGACTATTTATTTGGACCTCTATCCATATATTCAATTTGTTCTTCTTATTGGCTACATAGTGTGCCATAGGATTCAATCATCTTATCTAATCTTTGTAAATATGGGAAATCAGGGAAATAACCTCAAAATGGGATCCCTTTCTTCTTGAGTTGCTGCTCTAAATACATCAATTCTTGGTATTTTGTTGTTCTAGCTAAAATTTCATCCTATTCAAGGATGTTCCTGATAAGGTCCTCCTCCACACAACGATCATGCAACTTAGTGTTAGGAATAGTGGGTTTCAGGATTCTTTTGGCATTGGATATAAATCCCTTTGTATTCACATATTTGTATAGTGCTACATTCATCCTAAAGTGGCTTAACCACCTCCTTACTGAATCATAGGATCTCTTTCCAATTGTAAAATCAGAAGCAGTAAACTGCCTAGGTGTGAATATCCCTTTCCTATGTGGAGCCAAATGGTCCTTATCAGTCAGCATGAGATGCCATATAAACTCTATTACAGAAATCCTCGGTTGTACTCTGTATGGAAAAATGAGTGGTGGTTGGGAGGAACCATAAACTCTGATCAGAGTGAAATTTTGATGATAATAGAGATCTCCCCAATTTTGATCTCAATTCCATTTATCCACAAACTTCCAGGGCCTCAAAAGTTGTAATACTTTGACTGGAAGCCTAGTCATGTTGACTCCTAAGCTACTCAATAGGAAATATACTACCCATTTCTCGAAAGCATAGAACTCATTTTCCCTAGATGTGTAATTCCATACCATTAACCAAAGTTGCACAGGGTTGGCTTGACCACGATAGAATCTTTTTGGCCACAGATTTGGCTGGTCCATAATATTAAAATTATAGAACAAAATTAAATGCACCAGTAATGAATATTTTAAGAATTTACGGCTTCCTACCTTCTTCTATATATCCAAAAACCCTTGATGCATATTTTCAATTACATATTGAATGTAATCATAATCCGTACTGACATAGGGACTTTGCAAATCTAGAATTATCATTAGCATGTAAGAGGATACTCTCTCTCTCTCTCTCTCTCTCTCTCTCTCTCTCTCTCTCTCTCTCTCTCTCTCTCTCCCNAGAGGATACTCTCTCTCTCTCTCTCTCTCTCTCTCTCTCTCTCTCTCTCTCTCTCTCTCTCTCTCTTCCACTATCAACCCCTAAAACTCTGCATAGGGAATAAGAAATATACTTCATGTAAATTTTCTAGGTCCTTATAAAAATTAGGTGCATTATCACTAGAATAGGTGCTATATAGTTTCTGGTTCCTTTCGGCACATGAGCTTGAATCAATTTGGCTACAATGCCGACCTCCTTAGTATATCTAGCAGCTAAGGCTTTCAATTTTATTTCTGTCGAGCAAGGGTTGTATATATTAAATTCTCTCATGAACGATGCCCTATCAAGAGTTACTAGGATTGTGCCATCATCTTTCTTAACGGTCTTTGAAAATGTGTCATACCTATTAGCCAGTTCTAACAACAAATCCACATCTAAAAATGCATCAGGCACTATTAATTTTTCTAACCCTAATGTCCAAGGGTTTGACACAGGCACAAGACCCTGACTATTCTTATGGAAGTAATTAAAAAAATGATATCCTGAAAAATCAAGCATCTTTGCATCTCTAATGTAAGAAAAATTTTCACCAAGGTATTCATCGTTTACCTTTTTTCCCTAATTGGATCCTAGAAGGAGAGTTATGAATTCTTCTTAGTAATTTCTCTTTTCCTTCAGATCATCATCACCATCTCTGCTCTTCCTACTATTGGAGGCAACTCTCATTGTTCTGCTCATCTGGTCTATTCTGAATTGAAACTGATCAAATCCTTTGTCTTTACTCTAAAAGTCTAGATAAATGTGTTCTTTTGAAAACACTGATTACTTATGCAAATTTTTCTATGAAAACTAAAACTCTTGGAGAAATGAAATGAAAAATGATAATGCCTACTTATTAAGAGAAATAAATGCACAAATCTTATTTCAAAATCATGAATTTGTAATTCAGTCTCTTCTGTCATTACTTCTACATGCTATGATATCAATTTTTATTTCTAGCCGTGGCATTTGAAACTGATAAGTGATTAATTTTAAATGAGTGATTTTTTATTTAAAACCTTATTATATTCAAAACCAAATCAAGATCTGATATGATTGGCTCATTTATCACAACTTAGTAACTCTTTAAACATGCTCTCATAATACCTATGTTATGATTGGCTGATGACTGTACAACATGGCGTAGAAGAAAATCTTACATTTTACCTCAAGTTCATACCCTGGTTTCCTTGTCATTGAGAGTTATCTTTAACTTTGGTTCTTTTCTGAGATTTAACAATCACCACACAATCAATATCTTGATCAATGTTCATCTCTTAATCGCTGAAAGGATTCTCTTAAATAATGTTTCCTTTTGAGACTCTGCAACTAAGGCTTCAAATAACTCTTTCTTAAACCTTTAGTTTCTTTTGAGATTACACGATTGTGCAAAATAAAAGTTGCTTTAAGATTTCATTAACTTTGAGTTTCATTTGAGATTATGCGACCATCATCAGATATTCTTTTAATCAGATGGTTTGCGTGAAATCTCACATCCATTTTATACTTTCTCTATTTTATCTGAGACATCGCGACTACCTTTAGATCAGGTTTCAATCCAACGGTTCACGTGTAATATCCTTAGCTTTGTCTTTAACTATAGCTCATCTTGATACTTCACAAATAGAGCTATCTTGAAGTCACGGGATGAATTTATTAACCTCTGGTTTACATTGAGACTTTACGTAGACCTGAGATCTTTGAATGACTTAGACACATGTCCACATCTGTATCATTATCGCTTAATCGCCGGGCTTTCTCTAACTATTTGACTTTTATCAGTGACTTCACACTATCCACTAGATCTTTTCTCTTTCATGGTTTAGATCTCCTCGTTGCAAACTTCACTTAAGCTTTACTTAACTTTTATTACCCATAGTTCAAGATTATTGAGACTTCATGACTAGCTAAATCTCGTTATTGTTGAATGAATTATCTAACTCAATATTTATAATCAGATTGAACGCTAGCCTTTAGATCTTCATTTAATTTGACAGTATTCGCTATATCTCTTAAAATTTTATCCATCTGAACTTTCATCTCACGACTTAACGCTGGCCACATGATCAAGCTTGTATCGGATGATAGTAGCTTTATCTCATATATTTTAACTTAACCCTTTCTTTCATTAGAGATCTAGTGACTGAATACATTTAACTCATCTCTTAAACCTTGGTTCACTTATGAGACACCGCAACTGAATGAATTTGAAGTCACTTTATGAATCCTTAAATGAAGAGTTTATTTCCATACTTCATACCCACTGCTAGATTATCTCTAAAATCAACGGCTATCGCTTAATCTCATGAAATTTAACTTACCTCTCATTTCC
Organism: Thuja plicata; assembly: GCA_018584345.1. Classification (NCBI taxonomy): domain Eukaryota; kingdom Viridiplantae; phylum Streptophyta; class Pinopsida; order Cupressales; family Cupressaceae; genus Thuja; species Thuja plicata. The sequence continues at coordinate 273,177 of MU225851.1, forward strand.
TTTTGCGATCACACGACTGCCTGAAAATATTAACCTACCTTTAACTCTAATTTTCTTCCAAGACTGCGCAAGTGAATGATCTCAAAGTCGCCAAAGGATTTCATTAACTCTGGGATTTTGAATGAGACTTTCTACGCACCACAAGATCAAGATCTTCATCAACGGCCCGTGTGAATTCTCCTTAACACTGACAGCATATTCTTTTCTTACGGAGATAACACGAACAAATAATTTTGCTAAGTCTCTAAGTAATATGGAATATTCTCAAGGCTTAAATAGACATCATGACCAACCTATAAAACATTAAAAGTCCACATGACTTAAGTGACTCGGTGTTAAAGAAAAAGTAACTACAAATTAGAAGCAATTTTAAAGAACTAGGGTTTTCTCTTGGATATGAATGAAAATTGACATAGGACTTAGGGTTTTATACACTTATTTGAATTTTAAGGCTTAGAAACCCTTATTTGTAGAGGGATTTTGATAGAATTAGAAAAGAATTTGACATTTAAAACAAGAAACTGACTGGGAACTCAAAAGATTTACAAGCAAACTTCAAAACTGGAAATACAACCAACAACACTCTCAGGATCTTCTAGCTATGATACCAATTGATTTAGAGACGTCTAGGTACCCCAAAAAACTTATTAGGATCCTTTTTATCCATCTATATTTCTTTATGACAATAGTTCATTCGAGACAAAACAATACTTCTAAGGCATATAAGCAGTGAACCAATAACACATATGATAGGTTCCTTAACCCAATCAACAAGAAATCTTAACAACAATATCATAGTTATCAACTCAACTAATTTTCTTCAATCCAAAATTAAAACTCTTCCTTATATCCAAATCAACATCCTTATCAAGGAATACTCAATACACAATCATCATATTATTTCTTAACATTGATCATTTATGTGGTTCAAAATCACTTAGTTTTTAGTATCAAGTTAGGCCTCAAAACCTATTTGATCTTAATGCCAATCACTTATCTAGTCACCATCTCCTAGCATACAATTATCTTACCACTAGAGTCCTTCATAACTCTATCTTTTTGTCCACACTTCTTCAATAAGTTTACTGGTTTGCTACCCTCTTACATTTCCTATACACAAAATGTTAGCTCCACAATCATTGTCCAAAATTTTTCCTACCACATCCAAAACCATGAACATTGATTCCACATATCATTCAATGATCCTTTCATCTGCCAACAACACATCCCAATTCATTAGAGTGTAAATATAAACAATAAAGACACTGCCAATAGTAACAACCTTCATGAGCCATGCACACTGTCCTTTAGAAATAAGATTACTTTTACTGTCCATATACCAAGTGTAGTCATAAAATATGGATATGAGGATATGAAAGGATCATCAAACAACTTAAACTACCTACTATCTAATTGGCTTGTGAACAAAATCCTACACAAAAGAACATTGATTCAGCATAAGGCTTGTTGTCAACATACAGGTAGTTTAAACTACATTTCCATGCAATATGTACTCCACCTTCATTTTTTCAACCATAAAAATTATTATATGGTCTATTACATTATCCTAGGCCTTATTAAAACACTTTTATTTTCCTTCAAACCCTTAAGAATGTCAATATTTCTAACCTAACAATTTATTTACTGCTAAAAATACAGTGAATTTACTATCTCTGCCCGCGAGGGCCTCCTAGTTCTTATCTTTGAAAAATTCATATGCCTTAAAAACAAGTTCATATTAAAGTGCATAGAATCTACTAACAAATATCCAAGGATTAGATTTTTCCATTGGTCGAAACTTCAGTTATTAACAAACCCTTCCATCTAACTTTGTTCCACAGGGTTTTAGCCAGTTTTTACAAAATTTAGTGGATCTCTTTGTAGGATCCACGACCATTAATCAAAATGGTGTTAAAAACACTTGATTCATTATACTTTACTTCCAAATAAGTTCTCGTGACTATTCAATCCATCAGCAATGAACAAATTCTCTGAAACAAACCAAAATCATGACTATTGACAAGGAACCTGTATAGTCAGAAAAAGGAAGAACTTCCATTGTAGATTAGTTTATCCTTTTGAGTAAGTTTTTTGGGGTTATTTCAAGTGCCTTGAATGGGTTCCTAGCTTGGATTTGGCTTTATCCCCCTATTTTTCCCCATTTCCACTTTTTCTAGCCTATTTCTGACACCCCAAACTAAAAACCTGGGACTTTGACCTTAGGGTTAAGGTCGACCTTTTTGGGTCACATTTGACCCAAACCTTGACCTAGTTAAAGGTCAACCTTGACCTTGACCTAGGTAACAATCAACCTTTTTCAGGCCCGGTATTCAAATTCTAGAATTTGAGAGGTTTTCGAATGTCGGTCTTTGGAAAAAGTTAGTTCTTGCTTTCAGGTCGGCTGATTCGGTCTTCAGAATAACAAATATTAAATTATATTTAGTATTGGTCCTCTTCTAGGGGCATGGGTCTAATTGGAATTTAATTCTCCTATGTAGGCCTCACTAGAAGATTCTTCCCTAGTTTCATATAAAAGGAAGCTTTCTCCTCTCATTTTCTCTAACTAAACAAACCATCAACAATCTAAGACTTGATAGCCATCATTGCAATAAATCAAAGACTTGAAGAGTGAGATCCAAAGGTGAAGAAGAAATATTTGAAGCAATAAAAGTAGCCATTGAAGCATTCATCCATACTCAAGCACTTCTCAAGCACTTCTTTCATCAAGAAGATCCATTGGTGGCCATTGAAGTATTCAAGCTCCATGGAGCCCTCTTGTTGAAGATTTCTCCATCTACATTCCTCCAAGCCTCTTCCTATTAAAAAACCCATTCAAGATTGGTGTTGAAGATCTACAAGAAAATGATTGAAGACATCTCACATTCTACATTCTACATCCTTTTTGGTGCATACATGTGGATTCACATATTCAAATCCGCCACAAGGACTTCTACAAGCAAATTCAATTATACTTTGAGGCTAATTCCAAAACTGGGGTTTGACCAAGGCAAACCCCTCCCCCTAAATAAACAATCTATTTTTCTTTTAGGTACAAGTTTAGAATAATGGATCAGAGTGCAGATTCAGATACCCTTTGTGAAAAACTTTCGAGATCCAAAAATAGATTTCCTATTGGAGACTTTTTAGGTCGATTCTACCCTAGGTCAGAATCAAAAATTCTGGGTCAATGGTGACATTGACTTGAGGGTACAAATTGGAACTGTGTCAGAATGGAAAAATATTTTTGGGTTTTGTTCATCTTTGCGTTTCTATTCTAGATCCAGATCTAGTCTCAGATTTCTAGAAACTAAGTGCAGACCCCAAAAAAAATCATTCTTCATATCTACAACATTTCAATGTTATTACTTTTCTCCTATCCATTTCAATTAAAGTTATTAATCTATCTAAATCTATTACACATTCAAATAAATAAACGAGTATTTAAGATCTTCCTCTTTGCCCTTATTTCCAAATGATTGATTCATTTATGCATTGATCCTTCCTTTTGGGTTAAAATGGATCCTTCATTTGTATATCTAAGGATAAAATGAGAGCATCTTATTTACCCACTACATTTAAAAAATACATTCGTTTAAATGTAAGATAACATAATATCATATTTAAATGTAATATTTTATATCTTACATTTTTGTGAACCCGCAATAGACAACTCCTTCTTTTCGGTGTTAGATTTACATCTTTTATGTTAGATCTTGCATGCATATTAAATTAGATTTCTTTTATGCTCTTGCATTTAAATTGGCAAAAATTAAAAATCAAAGTCTTGTGTTTCCTAAATTAGTTCATTTGCATTGCATTTGTGTATAAGCTTTACCACTTTTAGTCCTTCTTATAGTTTCCTGGTTAGAAAAGGTCATATACTTATAGGTTCCTTTGATCTTGATTATTCCTCTCCTTGCCTTAGGATCCCGAGTGACAATTTGATCACTCATTATTCCAATCCTTCTATGGAGAATAAATCTTTTCACTCATCTCATGATGAGGATGATTCTTTAAGAGTTCCTCCTTAACAAGTGCAAAAACTTTCAACTGAACTTGATAAAATGGGAAATTTGCTTATTCAAGAAAACCATAATCAAGATTCCATCCAAGCTATAGAGGCTCTTAAGAAAGTCCTTCGTGATAGTGATCAAGGTATTAATCTCTTGCATGGTATCACTCATATTGTACATTTGAATGTTAAGCCTTTAGCACAAGAGGTTCAAGATCTAGTATTTACTCCTCCTATCACTAGTGAGGGACCTTCTTCTCTTCCTTTACCTACAATTCCTACTTATACTCCTCCTTTTTTGACTACATCTCTCCCAATTTCATCTATTCAGGTGAGTATTCCACTGGTATCTCTACCTACCTCACAACCTTCATATCATAGTGTACCTTTTACTTATTCAAATCCCCTTCCAATTATGGCTCCAAGTGTTCCACCGGTTGTGTCTTCCATTCCCACTACTTCCTATACTTTTCCTAGTGTTTCTAATGTTTCTATGCCATGTATGTCTTCTAATGATTCCACAATTATTAGTTTGGCTCAAACTATGTCATCTTTACAACAACATCTTGCATCCTTAACTCAATCCAAGTTTAGCATTCCAACATGTGACATGGGTAGTCCTTTATCCTTAGACATTATTCATGCTACTATTCCTCACCAAGCCGATATGCCTCATCTTGAGAATTAAAATGGTAAAGTCCATCCTATTACTCATGTTAAAACATTTCAAATCCTTTGTAGTGATTATGCTCATGACCATAGAATTTTAGATAAACTGTTTGCTAGAACTTTTCGTGATAAGGCTTTTTAATGGTATTTTTCTTTACCTCCTTATTCTATTGATCCTTTTGCTAAAATTTCTAATACCTTTATCCAACAGTGTCAATATAACATTGGTCTGCAAGTTTCCTTAACTTATTTTTATTTATGCATTATAAACAAAACATTAAGGAAAAATTGACTAATTTTATTGGTAGATTTAAGCATTTATATGCTCATATTTATTATTGTGTTCCTGATATTGATATTCAACATATTTTTATTTCAAATTTAGAAAAGGATATTAGAGATAAGATTCTACTTAATGTATTTACCTCTTTTCAACAACTTTGTGCAACACTTCATCATTATCAATTACAAGTGAGTCAATTTGAGAGAAACACTCCAATGGCTACTGTTCTAGTTGATAAGAGTGATACTGCTCCTCATCCTAATAAGTTTTAGAAACCTAACAACTATATCAAGATTAATAAATAGATAAATGTGATTGTCAATCAAGTTGCTATTGCATCCCATAATGCCACTTCTACATCCACTATTTTCTGTATGAATCGTTCATTCACTCATCTCTCTGAATATTTACATTCTATTATGAGTAGGTTGTTAAGTGCTTATATGTTACCTTGCATCCTATTTGACCTCTCCTTCCTACTACTATAGCTTTAAAATCTTTTGATTCTAAATATTTTTTCCAATACCATCGCCAGAATGGTCATGATACTAAAAAATGTTATTCTCTAAAGTATAAGCTTCAAGACTTAATTGATTCTAATGCTTTATCTGTTGGTAATTTTGATGGTAATGGGAAATTTTTTTTCTCTCCTCCTAATCAAAACCTTCAAATCGATATGAATCCTTTACCTACACATGATACTAATATCATCGCTCAAACATCTTCTGTGGATATTGTTTAAGATTAGAAGATGGATGATCTTAATCACATTGTTAATCATGTGGAGAGATTGTTTCATCCCAACCTATTGTTCAAAATCCTTTGCCTCTACCTCAACTTCTAGTTCCACCTAAACTTCAAAAACAAACTAAGGATAAGTGACCTCGGGAACTTTCAATTACCTTTGATGATTCTTAGACTATTAAGGCTCCCGGTGGTCCCCTTTATATTTATTCTAGGATTGATAAGATACCTACGTGTGGTTGTCTTGTTGATCCCACATCTTTAATAAATGTCATTACTGAGGAAAATATTTTTATGAAAAACCTACAACGTGATTGTTACAATCCATCTGATGCATGGATCCAAACTTGCAATGGTTTTCTCTATCCTATACTTGGTTCTATTAACTTGCATGTTGAACTTTGTGGCAAGGTTGTAGATACTACCTTCATTATTATTCCTACTTGTGATCAATTTCAAGTCAAATTTGGTTTTCCTTGGATAACTTCTATGCATGCTATTGCTTCTCCTATTCATAAATGTCTTAAGTTCATTCATAATGGAGAAGTAAAAATGATTAATCATAGTTTGTATCAACCTTCTAGGCCTATAGATTGTGCTACTCTTTATTTATTTTTGCCTCCATTACCTAATCCATGTCCTCCTCGCCGTGAAAACCTTTTTTGTTCATATCAAGCCTATAAACATTGCAAGATAGATGAGTTAAGCATGCCTAAGATAGATCTTAACCCTGGTTTTCTGCCCACTCCTTCTATACCTCCTTTATCCATTACTGCTAACTCTATTACTCAACTTCCCAGTGTCACTTCTCAGCCTACTGTGAATCCTACCAATCCTCCTACATAACCTATGAAGGAACCAATTGTTATTCCTCCTAGTTCTCCACATGTGTCAAATAAAGAAAAAATGTAATAAATCTTCTAATGAACGTCGTAAGAAGCATAGAGCTAATGCTAGGGCCCATGCTTTTGTTCTTCAAAATTCTTTACCTTCTTTTGACCAACCTATGCTTGATGTGCTGGAAGAAGTTAATGTTCACAATGATGTTAAGATGACTGACTATGATGATCCTATTCCCATCATTGATCCTATTTTAATTAATCGTTACGAGGATGATACTCTTGATGATCCTATTGATCCTATTGATTAATATGAGACCATTGATCTTGATACTGATTTACCTCATGTACTTTCAACTCAATTGAAAATTACACCTAGTATCAAGCAATGCAATTCTCAAGAGGATCCTTGTTTGGAACTGTCTATTATTCCTACTGTATTGGATATGGTCCCTCTTGCGAGTTTCCTACCTTCCCTAAATGATATAAACCGAGATGGGGAGAGTAGGCAATGTGCCTGATTGGCTTATCCTTCATGGTAGCCCTTTATGTGTTTGCATGATGTATTATTCTTCTCCTGTAATGTGTTTGCTAATTTTTTTTTAGACTCTTTTATACGACCCTTGTTACTTTGTTGGTGCAAGGTGATAAAGGAATCAAACCTGTTGCATAATTCCTCTATATGTATCTTTACTCTTCTATATGTAGTTATCATGTAATTTTGTACTTGTGCTATTGTTCGTAAATGTTTTCATTGTATGGTGTTCTTGGATTTTCAACATGGTAGCACTGATTCTTTTTGGTCTCCATGTTGTGGTTTGAAAATACTCTTCTTCGTAACTTTTGAGTTTTCTTTCCTCCATTGTGATTGTAGTTCTAATTTCTTTTGGGAATGATGTCAATTCATTTACAACAATATCATATCTATATATACATGTTATCTTATGATCAATCTGACCCCACAGTAGGTATATCCCTTCCATGTTCTTCGTATATTTATGTGATATTTTCCCTTGATTTGTTTTTGTTTGGGGGCATCTCGTAATGGAAATGTAATCATTAAAGTTTTTTATGTTTCTGTTAAAGCCTTTGCTGTTGTTAAAGTGTTAGCAATAACTTTAACTTGGGGGCATACGCTCTACTCAATTTTTGCACACATGCATGTTCAAAATATATTCAAAACTTAAATAAAAATTCCCTTTATGGATTAAAGACTAATCCTTAAAGCATGGATGTTTTACTTTTTAGGATCTCTTGATCCCTCCATTTTAAATTTACACAGATCTCTTGATCCCTCAAGTTTCAATTTACAATGTTTTCATCCGTTAAGGTTGGAAGGTGTCCTTAAGAATGGATCTCCCTGATGGGTTGACTAGTGAGTAGCCATATTCACTAGGCGGTTCAATTCCATCTTTTTAGTTGTACTTTTTCCTTTTGTGGTTCACAATGGGACATAAGTTCTCATTGGGCAAGGTAACCCCAGCCTCTCTCTCTTTCTCCTTAACTCATGATGTCTCTCTTATCGTGATCTTAGGGTTGATAAAGACTTAAGTCCCTTGGAGGCTTGAGAATTTATTTGTCCCTTTTGATTTCAATAATATTATCTATTCTTTATGATCTCCTTTACCAAGAGTTTGCGTCGAGTCCATACTCTTGCTAAAGTGGGGGCTAAATGTATAGTCAGAAAATAGAAGCACTTCCATCGTAGACTAGTTTAGCCTTCTGAGTAAGTGGTTTGGGGTCATATAAAGCACCTTGAAGGAGTTCTTGATTTGGATCTAGCTTTATTGCCCTGTTCTGTCCCATTTCCACTTTTTCCAGCCTATTTCTGACACCCCAGACTGAAAAATTGGGACTTTGACCTTAGGGTCAAGTTCAAAATTTTTGGGTCAAGGTTGACATCGACCTTGACCTAGGTCAAGGTCGAACTCTACCTTAAACTAGGTCACAATAGACCTTTTTCAGGCCCGGTGTTCAAAATCTAGAATTTCAGAGTTTCCAGATGTCGGTCTTTGGAAAAAGTTAATTCCCACTTCTGGGTTGGCTATTTCGGTCTTCAAAACAACTAATCTTAAATTATTTTTAATATAGGTCCTCTTCTAGGGGCATGGGTCTAATTGGAATTTAATTCTTCTATGTAGGCCTCTCTAGAATATTGTGCCCTAGTTTCATATAAAAGGAAGCTTTCTCCTCTCATTTTCTCTAACTTAAAAAACCATCAACACTCTAAGACTTGATAGCCATCATTGCAAGAATTCAAAGACTTGAAGAGTGAGATCGAAAGGTGAAGAAGAAATATTTGAAGAAATCCAAGTAACCATTGAAGCATTCATCCATTGGTGGTTATTGAAGGATTCAAGCTCCATGGAGCCCTCTTGTTGAAGATTTCTCCATCTACATTCCTCCAAGCCTCTTCCTATTCAAAAATTCATTCAATATTCATGTTGAAGATCTACAAGCAATTGATTGAAGACATCCTACATTCTAAATTCTACATCCTTTTTGGTGCATACACACTTGTGGATTCACAGATTTGAATCCGCCACAAGGACTTCTACAAGCAAGGTGAATTTTTTCATTTACTTTGTTTTACTTATGCAATTTCAATTATACTTTGAGGTTAATTGCAAAACCAGGGTTTGACCAAGGGAAACCCCTCCCCCAACAAACAATCCATTTTTCTTGTAGGTACAAGTTCATAACAGAAAATTAGAGTGTAGATTAGGATACCCTTTTCATAAAACTTTTGGGATCCAAAAATAGATTTCCTGTCAGAGACTTTTTAGGTCGATTATGCCCTAAGTCATAATCAGAAATTCTAGGTCAATGATGACATTGACTTGAGGGTAAAAAAATGGAACAGTGTCAGAAGAGAAAAAGATTGCTGGGTTTTGTTCGTCTTTGCGTTTCTATTCTAGATCTGGTCTTAGATTTTCCAGAAACTGAGTATAGACCCCCAAAAACAACATTCTTTAGATCTGCACCATTTCAAGGTTATTACATTTCTCCTATCCAATTCAATTAAATTTATTAATCTATCTAAATCTATTACACATTCAAATAAATAAATGGGTATTTAAGATCTTCCTCTTTGCTCTTCTTTCCAAATGATTGATTCATTTATGCATTGATCCTTCCTTTTGGGTTAATCAATTTGGATCCTTCATTTATATATCTAAGGATAAAAGGAAAGCATCTTATTTACCCCCTACATTTCAAAACCCATTCCTTTAAATGTAAGATAACATAATATCATATTTAAATATAATATTTTATATCTTATATAACCATTATAAGTTTTTATAAAACAATTCATTTATTATTTTCATAGGAATACAAAAAATTTACAAATGGTTGGTACCATATTTCCTCCTTTCCATTCTCTGGCTTCAATCAATCCATGGGTGACCTCCTTCTATCTCGACGATCTTCTTGGACTATCACCCTTTCTGCAGACTAGGTGTGACAGTTAGAGGTAGGAACTTTGTGTTTTTGTCCTCCAAATGTTTACCCCACCATAGTTAAACCAAATTATGGATTTTATAGCCTTTACAAACCCATTTGAAAGTTACAAATTCCCAAGACCAGATTAGATCCTTTATGACAACTTTACAATACATGTTTCATTGTGTGAAAACATTTGTGACATAATTTACAACTTTTTGACTTAATGACTTCAAATCTTGAATGAACACTCCTATCATATTAAAATGGAATAGTAATAACCTTTTAACACATATTTACACTTCCATGGGATTTTTTTATGATTTGACCCTTTTATACCAACTAGGATGAATTTTAACTTTGGCTTTACATAGAAAGGTGATCTCACAATAGTGTTTCCCACTTTTCAAGACGAAGGAAATCCGTCTCTCAAAATATTTTTAAATTTTACTTCCTTTGCTTGAAGTCCCCTGTTTGCATGAAGGAGTTAATTCAATTCATGGGAACTACCTTACGTGGGGTAGTTCACATGAAGATCCCCTTCTTACAAACTACCCCACGTAAGGTAGTTCGCTCGAAGTCCACCTTCGAGCGAAGCCATTTTTTACCGTATTTTTTATATATTTCTGGTTGCCGATTTCATTTTTACAATTTACTGTTGGAGATTTTGTGGACCTGGGGCTTAGAGCGAACCAGTGACGTCAAGTATGACATCAACACATCCCTAGCTTTTTCAACTTCTTTTGACTTTTATTAGTATCAGGTACACACATTTTTCTTATTTTTATTGTAAATTATATATTTTACATTTATTTTTGTTAGTTATTTGTTTTAAATAATTTTTGATTGTAGAAATGTTAGAAAAGCATAGTAGAAATTTTAGAATATGTTAGAAAATTATACTCGTATGTTAGAAAATCATAGTAGAATATTAGAAAATGCTAGAAAATATTAGAAAAATGTAGTAGAAATGTTAGAATATGTTAGAAAATTGTAATAGTGTGTTAGAAACTATTAGAAACTTGTAGTAGGATGTTAGAAAATGTTAAAAAATTGTAGTATGTTAGAAAATGTTATAAAATTGTAGTAGAATGGTAGAAAAAGCTAGAAAACACTAGCAAATTGTCGTACAAATGTTAAAATATGTTATAAAATGTTAGAAAATTGTTACTTAGTATGGGTGCTAGCAAGAAGTTGAGTCCACTTTTTGGGAAAAAAGTGGAAGTGTTTTTCATGTTTTTCAAATGTGCTATCAATTGATGTCAAAATTTGAGGCACTTAGAGATTGAATCTCAGAAAAATCCACTACTAGAAAATGTAGTGCTTGGAGTCTAGTTTTCAAATATGTAATTGTTTTTAATACTCACATGGTAAAAAATATATTTTAGTAGGTATGTTTAAAAACCCCTTTTCAAAATATCTATTTCAGGACCATACCACACACGTGTACGACCACCCTATTTTGAAGTAAATAAATGAATTTTTGTAAATCCTTCTGGGGAAAGGTAGCTAACACATCAAAGATTGATTAGAATATTTTTGATTTTTTTTAATTGAATTTTTTTTTTGTATTCTTTTTTAATTGAGTATAAAGTACATTTTCAAAACCTCTGGTGTACGACCACCATAATTTGATGAAAATTTCACTTTTTTTGGATTTTATTTTTTTAATCTTGATGAAAATTCTATGTAGATTGGTCACATATAATTCATTTTTTCAAAAACCTAAAATCAAAAAGGTTATTAAAATTTTAGTTAACCTTACTATTTCAAGTTTAGGTACCAATTTGGCATAATAATTATTGGAAAAATACTAAAATTTGTCATATCATTATAAAAATTATATTTTTCTAATCTGTACAATATGAACTAAAATGAGTTTTCGTTTCGTCTAAAATTTCATTCGGGTTGACCTCCGACAAATCATGACAAGGCGCAAATTTTATTTTTAAATGCCTTAGTCATTTTTTTGCAAGGCCAAGCACAAGCTTGGTGGGACCAAACCTATCCTGAACCAAAAACCAAGGCAGAGGTATAGTCCCCACTCCTAGTTTTTAGAAACGGGCACCTGTTATTTAAAATTCAAAAAATAGGTGCCTGTTTTGTTTTGGACCGTTGAAACCAAAATGGGCACCCGTTTCATTTAAATAACGAGTGCCCATTTCTGAAAGATCCGTTGGAGACAAAAAATAGTTATGTGGGCTTGCTCTCAATGATTGATGATTATTCAATCATTTGTATGACATATCCGTGTTGCAGAAAGAATATTTTTAAAGAACATTCTCTTTTCTTGTCTTGTTTTGGATCTAACAAGAAGGGCTTCATTTGAATTCAAATTTTGGTGCAAACATGGGATCAAACAAATGCAGAAAGAGGCAAAGAAAGGTTCTAACAGCTGATGAGATTGCAACAAATAGAGAGAAAGAGGCAAAACGACAACGAGAAAGAAGAACAAGAATTCAAAACCTTGATAATTTGGGAGCATCGAGTTCAACAATCGGTTCAGAAGATGAGAACAATGAGGACACCATGATGGATGTAGAGGTTGAAGAAGAAAATTAAATAGGAGAAAATTCAGGTGCATTTTCTAATCAAGTGTTGGATACAGGTATGTCTTCACAGCCAAATGAAACTTATTGTGATAAAGAACTTGATATTTTTGAATTAGCGGGTTACTCTTTAAATAATTTAGATTTTCTTCCTAAAAATAGAGTAACTGATTTTATTTCACATCAAACACCCCAAATCAGTAATGTTAATCATAATGATAAAGGAACTGATAGTCAAACTCTAATTGAAAGAGAAATTCAAACCCCAATTGAAATTGTCAATCAAACGATAAATTTTGAGATCAACAATGTGGATGTAGACATACAAACACCAATTGAGAAAGAAACCCCTTTGGATAATAATGAAATGGATGAAAAATTTCAAATTAAAAGTGATGTGCTAGACAATCTGGATGGTTTATTTTCATGGAGACAGATTAGGACATATGCAAGTAGATTTTTTAGACAATTTTTTTATAATAAAAAATTTGGGTTTCAATGTCAATTAATGTTACAACTAATTAAAATGACTAAACTGAGAAAAGTGATGAAGAGGTTAGGAATTTATGTGAAATCTAAGAAGAATGATGAGTCTCTAAAACAATTTGTATCAACTGTTGCTAGTGCCTTTGACACAATCAGAAAGAAATGTCATTCTAAAGATAGGAATGCGGCACGACAAGAAATAACAATGGCTTTAGTAAACAAAACTACTTGTGATAAAAGAATGATGACAAAAATAAGTGGATATCTTAATATTAATCGTAAAAATTTAGCAAGAGCTATAAAGAGAAGAGTTAACTTTGAAAGTGATCCACCAAACCATTTGTGGAGCCTTAGTGGCAGACTCCCGAGATCTATCATGAAACTTACTGGTGAAGTCAAAACTTTGATTGAAAATTTTTGGCACGATAATACAAGAGTATCAACTAATGCTAGAGATGTTCTTAAATTAAGAGTCGGCTCAAAAATTCATGATCCACATCCAAAACATCTTTTGGATATGACTCAAACTGAATTGTATAAAAAATTTGTGGATGTTAAGGTGTTAACTAT
>MU225851.1:308274-332706 GCA_018584345.1 Thuja plicata
AGAACATCGATTGGAGCACAAATCTTTGCCGGGTTGGGATCTACAACCTACCCAAATATGAAAAGACCTCAGAACAACCCGCCCGGCTAAGAGAAGGAAAGGCAATGACAGGGAAACCCGACAAAGAAAGCCTACCTAAAAAAGACTTATACCTAGACTCAGACTGACCAGACATGACTCCAAAATCCTTCACTATGACAGCATGGGTACAGGATGAAAAGTGGGGCAACAACCAGCTCAAGTGGTTTAGACCTTTTATGGAGCATGAAATATTCTCTCATGATCCTGACTATCTAGTCTCCACTTACGACGTCCACATTGAGATTTAATTGTATGGAGACATAGGGAGGTGACAACTACTAGGTAGCTATATTGAAACAACTTATTGTCTGGTTGGTAATCAACAAAGTGAATACCATGTTGAATCATTTTGATTTTCTTAAAAATGTTCCCTCTATAATAACCAAACCTGCAGGTCACAAATTTTAACAATATAAATTTAAACAAAATAAATTTGAATTTTTTTAAAAGTTTGAAATTTTAAATTTACAAAATGAGTTCAATATATTGATGTAAAGCATACAAACCTATGGGGAACAATATTCCATCTCTTTCTTCACATTTAAGTAACTTCATCCTCCCTATAGTACACCACGATAAATAATAACTAACTCCTACATTTCCACACTCAACAATCACGGCAAAGACATCTCGTGAACAATAAATTTATATACATGTGAGATCTTAAAATTTACTTAGTTCAATCTATAGATCTATCTATCTATACATGCAGCTCAATGTCATATAATGTGAAATATATACTAACCAATTTTGAGCAATCCTGAGATATGATCGTAATTAGTAGAAATCAAAGGAACATCATTGAAGTTTTCATCTTCATATTTATAAAATCTATCAATAACAACTAGTAGAACTAGATTTCATGCACCTAGATATCCGCATTCTTGGTTGATGCATTCCCCATAATTGTTAGAAATTCAGTGACAACAAAAGCATGAGTAGTTCCTAGTGTTCAACGTACAATTGAGACAATTCGTACTCATAACTTAATGCAAATATCACATCATTTAAATCCTCTTGCAACTATGCATAATTTTTCTATCCACACCTGAACACATGCATATATATTGTTTTATAAATATAATTTGAATAAAGAATGTCAAAATTAAACACTTGAATATATATATATATAGATCATATGAATAATTTAAAAAAGCGTGCATACATTTTATATCCCAAAATTTTCTATGTGGTACCACTTGATTCAATCCTAATCAGGTGTCATTCTCATTTGGTGTGAAATATGTTATACACCATTCAACAACATCATGCGCAATTTTTTATATGAACCCCCTTATAATTCATTTGATACTTTCATAGAGCACATTTGAGGCAAGCTCTAGTACCATCATGTTAACCTTTTCCATGTCCACTGTCAAAGAAACTCTAGACATTTGGTATGTTTTCATTGTGATGATATCTACATAGTGCATAAAATGGTCTGAATGATTTGAACTGTCTAGCACATCCATTTGACCAAACATAATGTTTATCAATTTTTATGCCTCTTTCATTCAAATTTGCAATAAATATCTGGAAGTAGTGTTCTACATAATCAATTTCGTGCTCTTTATCATCACTTATATAAAAATGATATTTCTTCTTGGTGACCCATACTTCAAATGCTCTCTGAATACCATCCAAATCTAATTGTGCATGTCGATAACACACATATACCATAATAGTAATTTTCTTTGAAAAATAGTATTCTAATTGAATTGCCTTTTGATGAATAAAGGAATAGTTTTATGCAAAATAAACAACTAATACAATAGTTCCAAGTGGAAAACTATCTCTCAGTGTTTAGAATTATTGTGCTTGCCACTTTTCAAAAAAAACATGATGAATGTAGGGTTGAATCAATTTTTTAAATTTGTCCATAAATACTCCAACAATTATCTCCTCTTCAACATATTCTAACCTTTTGGATTCTTTCCCAAATTTTGTTTCATTCTTTACATATTTGTAACTCTTACAATTTACCATCTTTGTTACATCAATGTTTTCATTTTTCAAAGGAAAAAGAGCCAAATTAACACATGTTTAACATATTCCTTTTATGTAATTTAGTTGACCAGCTGCATCATCTTTTTTGTCACATAAAATGGATGAGATGAACTCACTTCGTCTAGTAGGAGGAGCATTTTCAAAACAATAAGTGTCTTCTACAAAAATTTTAAAAACATGATAGTGGAGATCAAATTCAATATGATAACGAAAACAACAAGTTTCAAACACTTTGTTTGCCCTGACATAATATGTCTTCAATCTTTCAAACAATTTTTTCCCAATCTTTATTAGGATTTAAACTACAAAATGACACATAAATTTCATGTTTTTGTGTCCAACCAATGTTTCATATGATTTTCATATTGATTAGCTCTAATTCTATGTCTGATAACATCTCTATTTTTTCATGAAGGAGGAGTATTATCATTCCAAAATAATGTGACCATCCTCTATCAATCCTATCAGAACAAAGAGCTCTACACATGATTTCCCAATTGCCTTCCAAGGTGCTATCATCCCAAAGAATTCTCCTATTAACATATCATGATATTTTCTTCCTACTAAAACCAATCCGAGATGAAACTGAAGATATTTTTGTTTTTCGCAGCATAGTGTTACCTACAATGGATGTCAACATAAATTTTATTGTAATGGGCTTATCTTTAGTTCAAGATCGCTTCCCTACTTGGTTCAAACCTTTCCTAATATTTTCAATCATATCAGTTTGCATGTCAACAACTTTTCTCTTATTTGATGTTGTGTCTATAACCAATAATTTTAATGCCCCTTCCAAATTTTTGTGTATAATTAAAACTGAAAGCAATTGGGCTTGTTCAAGTGTTTCAAAATTATCAAATTTAGCCAATATTTATCTTTCTATCATGTTCATTGATCTCTTCTTAGCAAGACTTAAGGGTTGAGCATCAGTAAGTGATCTCAAATTCTCCACATCCATCATAAGTAAATGTTCTAAGTTTCAATAATTAATACTTCTCTTTACATTTTGAGCTAGATTTATAAGTTCATCCATACTAGTAGGAGCACCTAATCTTGACATTTATCCAACATCAATTGCTTGAGCTTTTGTAGGGAGTGATCCTGACCCTTTTTCAATGTGCAATTATTCAAATTGACTTAACCCTCCTACTTGAGCTTGTCCTTCAACTTGATCATGTTGATTGGGAGCTACATGTAGAAAAATGAATCAAATTAGAGAAAAATAAAGCATATAGATCCATAAAATTTGGGTACATAAAATTAGAGTTCTAGGTCTATACCTTCCTTAGTTTTATGATAATATGCCAATGTAGCTTCACGATTTCTTTGTTAGGTACCAGGTGACCTTTTTCTAGCAAATTTACTTCGTATTCCCTTCTTGTTCCCCATTTATTCTCTCCTAAAATATTTTGGAAAAATTGATCAATATTAGAAAATGTGAATTATCTTATTGCAATTTGGTGAAAAATGAAAACAAAAGGCTTTACTTTTATACCATTCAATTTTATTTTATAAAAAAATCATAACTAGCCAACCTAGTTCGTGCAAACTAGGTTGGGTAAAATTTTGGTGGGGAGTTTCCCGCCGGACTTTTTCTATGGGGGTCTTCAATCAAAAACCTTCGTGCAAAGGGGGTCTTCGATCGAAGACCCCAAAATTGAAATTTGGCCTCGAGAAAAAAAAGAAAACCTCAAAAAATAACCTTTCAAGGTCTGGGACAAGGACCAAACAAGATGCTTTTCTGAAACACATGATGTCAAATGATTCTATTCAGAGCAAGATTTCTAATGAATATAATTTTAATACATATTGAGTTCATTGTTACTTTCAAATTTTACTTTAACTAAACATAGGTTTTTTAGTCATTCAACAACCTGTCTCTTCGAGGCTTCAGGAAAAATAGTAAATTATAAAAAAAAGTTATGAAAAATATCTTGGAAAAGAGAATTTGTGTTACCTTACTATGAAAAAAGAAAAAATGAATTTCGATATATACATATCAAGTTAGAGCAATCCATGTGACCTTATATCTAAATTACAGTTACTCTCACTATAGAACTTAATAAACTATGTAGTATTGACCCAAAATGAATGAAACCAATTGCATCCTTTAGATATTGAAATTACAAATATAACCTTGAAAGAATCACATCGTTATCATATTTTAGAAAAAAAAATGCTAACCCAAGTGACAGTCACTCCTTAAAAATAGTGTTTTTCACACAAACCACTTTTCGAAGGAGAAGGAAAAATGAATTTAAATGAATTTTAATTTTTAAAAAAAATAACATTTAGAAAATAAAAATGAAAATGCTAAAATACTCTAGTTTACATCATCTTCAAAATTCTAATATTTGTGCAGCAACATGTGTTCAAAAGTGAAGTTTTTTCACAGAATGTTGCTCTCACTGTGAAAGTTGGCCAAAAAGTGGGAGACACTATTGTGAGACCACCCATCATTACATGATGATCCAAATGAAATTATAATTAAAAAATTAATAAATTGAATCTTTTTATAATTTGCAACCCTTTGATCCTCCTCTTTTGATTTTGTGCTAGGTGCTCTTGCACCATATTTGTTCTTCTAACATAGTTCAACAATCATGGAGATAATTAGGCCAACCTAATGGATGATATTTTATGTCGTAGTAGATATATAAAGATGGATATCTTTTGAAGATTTTTGTAAAAGTTGAGTAGCTTTATGGATGAGATTTTGTTAAGTTATGAATGGGTTGACAAGAAGATATGAAATTGGTTTATGATATAATTGTATTTACCTTTTCCTAAGGAAAATGATCTTCAATAGTTTTTTAACCCATTGTACCTTTCCCTAAGGTTCCATGTCTTAGTTTGTAAGTCCTAATCAAGAGTAGTGAGCTTCATAGCCTTTGGCCTATCACATTGTAATCAGTTCTTCATATATTGATTTTGATTCTTGCCAAGTATTTTCCCACATCGAGTTTTCCACATAAAAATTCTATTTTTATGTGAGTTTCTCTTTCCATTTATGTTATTTTCTTCTACACATGAGATGAATGATAAATAGTTGGTAAATTTTTAATACATACTAATTCACTCCCCCACCACCCTTTGCACCCTCTGAGTATCTCGAAGTTTTGAACAAGAATCTCTCTAACTATGTACTTGGTTATATTTCCAAATATAAGCATCATGGGAAATTCATGACATGAAGCACACTAAAATACTAGAATATTCTTAACCACATCAGTTCAGAAAAGTTTCTCTTTCTGTTCCATGGATACTAAAATTTACATTTAGCATCAAATTTTGCATTACTTTATGACATATGCATGTCATTCTTTATGATATGATTTTTCTATATAAACATCACTTCTAATAAATGTGAATGGTTAGGAATGTAGAAGGGAGATTAATAAGCGTCGTGATTCCGGGCTTTCTATTACTATAAGTATAATCTTATTTGTAAACATGCAAAATTATCATAAGAATATTTATTTTTGAGCTTGTTAAGACATGAGGGTAAAGACATGTATTGGTGAGAAAATATTCCATGTTATAAATTTCATTCTGATTTGTCTTGTAAAGGTAGTTTATTTCTTGCACCATGCATATCTCCTTTCCTTGTTCACCATCATGTTCTTGTAAATGTTGTCTTAATATTTATTTCTTTGGAATCAATAATTCACCTTGAGCTTTATTTTTTCAAATTTTACTTTGATTTTAATGATGTTCGTCTTGTGGGCTTCGTGCCCCTAATGGGTTGTCACACTTGTGGTCTAAACCTCCATCAATGAAGTTCAATTTTTTTTTTAGAGGTTTAAGTACTTTAATAAACTCCTATAAAATCTTTACGAATTTATTTATCCTTAACAAATGTTATCTTAAGATTTGTTCCATTGAATGCATTTTCCTTTTGTCTAACTCTTCTTTTGATTTTAATGATTTATTAAACTATTTTATTCAGAATATTGAAGTACTTTTTCTTATGCTGATTTTGTGTCTCTCTTGCATATATCTTTGCTGTTATAGAATTGTGTTTTTATTAACTTGTGGAAAAGATAAATCCACAAGTAGATGGCTTCCTCTTGAAACATTGTATGGCTTCTTTTCCCATTTGTTAATACTCCTACGTCGTGGCGCTTCTCCACTTGCAGCGTACACTGGTCAAAGATCGCTTCTTTTCTTGTGCGAGTACTCGAAATCTAAAAGATATTTTCTCGATTCTCATGCGCAATCTTTCCTTCCTGGCCAAAAAAATCGGGCACAATATTCCTAATGTTTGATTGCCTTTTGGTCGTTGAGTTTCAGCATAAAGAATATCAAATTTGTTTGTTATTTCCTCGTTACTTTTACAGTCTCTCGTAGTTCACAGTCCTCATGCAGGGCGTGAAAATGATGGATTTCTCTGTCGGGGAACACCACTAATTGGCCTCTCTAACCTATTTATAAATTACGCGCTGTAAGGAGGCGATATTTGGATCATTTGGAGTTTTATATCCTCTTTAATGTATTCCTTGATAGGACACTCACTTCATCTCCTCAATATTCTTTAGTGCGTTCGATGACAGCTTAATCCTCAGTGAAGACACTGGTTTATAACCATATTTATTTCCTTGTCCTAGATATATTGTTTCCTGTATGTCGAATTGCAGGAAAACAAAAGGGATTTTTATCTTTGAGTGGTGTGGATTTTGCTGGTAGGGAGGGGACAGAGTGAGTTTTGAGCTTATCCAGGCTCTCCAGGGGAGGGTACGCAAATCTATGGCATCGTGTCATAACCCCATTATCTCTACGTCCTCGGGAATAATGGAATGTCTTTATCTACAGCATTGCATCATCATTCTCCTTGGTCAGCGTGCAACACTCCCCCGCTTCTCCATTTTGAATGCCTATACTGCCTTCAAAATTCGTAATCATTTCTCTCTTTCTACGTGCTGGCATGGATTGATTACTGGTTCCTTTTCTCTAATACCAATACAGAGTTCACTTGGTGATGATTTGATTTAATATTGGAGAATCTTTATATGGTATTGAATATCAAAAGCAGAAGGCTCATTTCCATTTTCATTTCTATAATTAAGAATGGCCTCCGTTGCTTAGAATAAATGTTGTTTTCTTCTTAATCTCTAAAAGTTTATGAAGATTCTCTGTCGTCACCAAGATATAGTGATATCAGAGTGTATTGTACCAAAAAAATCACATTACAAAAGAAATCTTTCCAATGAGGACCAATGCTGGGGAAGATAGGGTAGTGGAATAGATTTATTAGAATCCGAAAAAAAAATCACTATAGTGTGATGGTACATCACAGCAAAAGTAGCACAACTAGTTGCTAGTACTGAAATAAGTTGTGCTAGTACTGAAATATACAAAGAGCTATTAGCCACTTAAACATGGAATGTCTAGAGGAGGAGAAATCTTGTTGTTGGGTGTAAAAGAAAGTCCTTAGTTTATGAGTGGTATGAATATTTCACTCTCATTTACATGATGATTATGTAGGGTTAAATGTGAAGTAAGGAATGTTTGTGTTGAGAATGCATGTTTTGTAATAAATTATTTGGGAACATTCATTATTTTTTATTTTATGCTTTTATGCTGGATGGTAATGATGAGTTGAATAACAAACTATTCCAAAAATAAGTGTCAATGAACAAAAAGGACATTGGTGAAAAGTGATGTGTGAAGAGATAAAGGAGACATCCAACTCGAGAAAAATTCTAGGTATTCTTCAACAATGTTCTTATGGACAACTGCCTAGTAGAGTCGCCAATATGTTGGTTCCTAAATAAACATATTGGAAAATTCTAAAGGTATGCCAAGCCTTGTGATCAAACTCTCCACTTGATTTGGCCAACTAACAAATTAACTCGATGATGAGATTGAATTCTTGTACTGTAGGCTCTATAGAACCAAGGCGGGTAACCCTATACCTCGATCTTATCCGTTGGTTGGAGGATTTTTATAGAAGATAGTTTTGTTTCTTCAAATGTTCTCTTCAATTGGCAATATAATGTTAAGATAATCAAATTATGAACTACATAGAATTTTTTTGATATCAAATTGCTTTCAACTGAACAAATAAATGCTTATATGTATATTGTATAATATCATAAGTGCTTGAAAGGATTATGAACTAATTCTCATATATTGAGTGATGTGATTAGTGTCTTCTTTCTATTGGGCTATAGAGTCTATGCTTTCATTAACCCTTATTTATAACCTTTTGTGAGACAATTTTTAAGATACCACTGGGATAACCCTGTCAACTGACATGATATTTAATGCCTTCAATTACTAATTAATATTCCAATTAGTTTTATTGAATTTAACTCTTAATGGAAGAGACCAATCAAACATAATAGTTATGGAAAAACTCACATATAATTCTAATGATCAAATTGAAACGTAACTAAATAATATATTGTGCACAAAGAATAAAAGTAGCTTATATTTACTGGAAATGTAAATCACAAAGGAACCAGTTAATTAAAAACTTCCTGAGAACCTCATAAAAGAGAGTAGCCATATCATTAATATTTGAAATAAAGTTTACAAAAATTTAAAAGGCTTAGAGTCCACCTTTCTCAAAATTTTCCCATTCTATTGAGTTTTTCTTTTGTGTCTCTTTCCCTTAAATTGTGTCCACTTATATAGACATGGGCCACAACTACTTACAATAGATGTATCCTTTCATAATAAAATTTAACAACATAAACTATCTTAACATAAACATATTAAGATTTCACAAATGAATTGGGTATTCTTCATTTGTTTAGACATCCACATGTCGAATTGAAATTCCATTGCAAATTCTTGTCAAAATATTTTGTCTTTTACCACTAGCACATTACTCGTAAGATCCTCGCTAGTCAGAAACTCTGGCAATCTGACTGCTAGAATTTCTACGAGAAAATTTTTCCATTTTTCCAATGGCATTGGAAAACCATCCTCGAGAAAAGCGGGCAACACATCCATGACATCGCACTTGAGTCCCTTTATTTCCGTAGTCAACTTCATACCCCATTTCTGATGTGCACTTGATAAAAATTTTCCCAACTGAAGCTGCTATGTATTGTCTGGATCAGTTGTGTTCATTTCCTCCATCATTCTATCATTTATTCTCTTATGTTCTTTTAATACCTTAAAATTGTTACAATAGGTAGCCCAATAATTATCAACCATCTTCATCAATCTTTTACAATCTTTTTCATCAAATTCATAGCCAAATCATCCAATTTGTGCCCTTTTCCTTTATTTTCTTCTCCAATTTCTCCACTTCAAACCTCCAATAAGTTGCATCTCCCATTGCTGCTATCACCCTCGATTATGCATCATAATCATGAGTTCTTAAACCATAACTAGTGGAACTACCTTCCCGTGATCTCAAGGCTTTCTCTTTCCATTCTTTCTGTTCTTCAACCTCTGAATGGATAGTGAAAATTGGTTAAGAAAATCTTGTTTTCAGATGTCTTCCATTCGCCTTGTACATTTTTGGCTTGTTTTCCTTAGTGGGATGGTCAATCTGAACATTCTTTTGTTTATTTCACCTTGCTTTCTTTGATGACGAAGACTCCATGTTCTTAAACTTCTTTGTAAGCTCAAAAACTGACTCTGAAATAATGATGCAATTTGAGGAAACTCTGTAATTCTCAAACGTCTTCCATTTTATGAAGACGCGTGCGAGATTATTGTCACAAGATCTATTTTATAACCCTTGCAAGGGAAATTAATCACAAAGGTCATAGATACAGCTCAAAACTATCATTTCAAAAGGCCAGATGTATAATTCCACTTGTGATTGACATTATTTTTAATGTATTTGAATAATTAGGCACCATCGAGTAATCCTTTATAACCCTCTTCACAATAGTTCTTTATCAAGTAACTAGAAAATGTAGTTTTCTCCTATCTACCCTTAATCGATGCCTTGACTTATTCGAAACTAGTTTCAAAGAATGTTATCTTCCTTTACATGACAAGGTCTCCTCTCTAATAACAATGCATATTCGGTGAGTTGTTACACAATTTACTCAATGCCTTTATTATACAATGAATGGGTTATCCTCCGATTTCCAACTATGTGCCACTATCTATTTTCTTTCCATGACAATTGTCCTTAAGTGTATCAAATATACTCAAACGATCTATAAATCTATTTTAAGTTACTCAAAGCTTCAATTCATCTGATATAAATGATGCTTTAATTTCTTTGTTTACTTCCCTCAAACAACATAGTACTTAGTGTTACATAGCCTCAAATTTATTTGAAATGTAATCTTACTCGATGAGTTATTTCTACCCTTTGGAAAACTATCATGTGTGCATTCTATGACATCACCCATTATTAGGTAAATTTCCTCTTGTATTACAGCCTTTTCAACTTACCCGACGGTAAATGTTATTGGACATGACATCATCACTCTAACCCTTCTTCTTTGGAATAAATTTTGTGTCATTTTGCTCTAGTTGGGTTACTGGACACAACCTTTTATTCGATGAGTCATGTAAAGAGGCCCCACCACATTTCAAACAACCTCAGCCATTGTTATCCAACCCATCTACTTATTCAAAACAAGGTTTTATTCGGTGTTTGTTAGGTGGTCCTGCAAGTTCATTTCTTTTATAAGTTTTCATATCAAATAAGGTTTTCTTCAGCACTGTTTGATTATGCTTACTTAACAACCCATATTGTTAAAATGTTAGGGCTTCACACCTATTGTTCTCCAATTCCTTATTTTGATGATTAATATTTTTCATATATTTTATTTGAGAGATATCACTTGCTTTGATTAATAAAATTTTGAATTACTTGAAAGGTCTTTTTGCTCGATGAAGCTTGACAAGTCAACATTGACTAGGTAGGATATTATATAGATAAATTGCCACACTATTTCTCTCGGATGAAGTATGCATTTGCCATGTGTTACAACATATCTGAACTTTATATGTCACCATGAAGAATGACTTTCTTCTAATTCATTTTAGCTATTGCTTGAATTATACTCCATTTCAAATAAGGTATTAACTCCTCATGTATTCCTACCACACAAATGCCATAATTAAAAATGAAATCCTTAACATCCTTTTAGTCACCTCTAGGATTTAATAAATATGTGATGCTTTAAATAAAAACTTAAGATATAAAACATGGAAATTCTATTGATTAAAAACAAGCCCTATCAGTGGCTCTTTCTAGCGATAAGAATCTCCTTGATTCCTACAAGGATCCATATCTCTGGAGAAAATACCTACAAAAAAA
Source organism: Thuja plicata (assembly GCA_018584345.1). NCBI lineage: Eukaryota > Viridiplantae > Streptophyta > Pinopsida > Cupressales > Cupressaceae > Thuja > Thuja plicata. The sequence goes on from MU225851.1 coordinate 319,607, forward strand.
ACACATAATTTAGAAAAGTAAACACAACAACTAAAATAAACAAAGAAAATCTTAACCTATTATAGCTTAATCCTAATGCTAAAATCTATTGTGCATGGATAAATCAACTTCTTATTAAAAAAAGTGTTTCAAGAATTATCCATGCACTGGTAATTCTTGGACTTCTTCGGCCATGCTTTTTAGGTGATATGAATGCTCCCCTCTTTTACATGGAATAATGTATGGTCCTAACCATAGTGCCTCAATTTTTCCATGTTTTCCTTTGTTCTGACACCTTTCATTCCACATCAAGACCCATTCTCCTTCATTAAATTTTTCATCCTCTGCTTTTCTAGCATGTAAGGTTTTTACTTGTGTCTAAATCTTTGCATTCTGTATTTGAGCTTCCCTCCCGATTTATTACAACTCCGCAAGCATTTCAAATTGTTCCCCCATAAAATCAACTTCTTTTGTATCTTCATCTAGCATGAATCTGTACACTGGTAGAAAATTATTCAGAGGAAGTCTTTCCTTTTTCCTGTATGCAAAATCATAAGGAGAACATCCAATGGATTTCTTAGGAGTAATTCTATCATCCCATAGTGCCAATTACACTTATAATCCCATGCCCTTTTGTTATTTTCTATTATTCTTCTGATTATTTTTAATTAGGTTCTTGTTGCTGGATTCAACTTGTGCATTTCCTTGAGGATGATAGGTGAAGAATAAGATACATCTATTCCATAGAATTTGTTTAAGCAAATGAACTCATTTGAATGGAAACACATGGAATTATCAATGATGACCTTCAATGGGACTCCAAACCCTGTGAGGATATTATCTAACAAGAAGTTATGATAGTCTTACTAGTTTTTTTCCTTACAGGAATATTCTCTAACCACTTTGTGAAGTAATCTATATCCACCAGGATCTATCTGTGACCACTACTAGATTTTTCATGTATTTCTTCTATAAAATCAGCTCCCCATATTTTAAAAGGATCGTCGACATGCTTGGATGTAAGAGGCAAGGCCCCTTGAAACTTCGTCTTATTTGAGAACTTCTGACAAGACTCACATTTCCTGATATACTTAGAACAATATTTAAATATGGAAGGCCAATTGTACCATGCCTTCATTATTTTATGAGTTATAGTTTTGCTAAGAAATCACCCCCACATAACCCATGTCATGCATTTGTCTTAATACAGATGCTTCTTGGTGCTCACCCAAATAGAATAAAAGTAGCCCATTATAATTCCTCTAGTGCAAGTCATTTTTGATTAAGATATACCTATTTGATTACATCTTTAAGGATCTTCTCCAATTTTCATTGAACCCATTCAAACTTTTCATATTCTTTAAATAATAAACAACATTTTGGTACCAACAAAATATTTCTATATTTATTTGTGTGTCTTCTATGCTTATTTGATTTATTTTTTGCAGCTTCCAAATTTCCTTCATCCATCAATTTTGAAAGACCATGACCTTTAACTAATTTATTAATTTGAATTTCTATCATAAATTCTTTAGATTTGTTAATCCACCTACATCTTTTTTCAATTACTTCTAATTGCTTGTATATATCCTTAAGTGCTGCATTTGGAACATAAGCAATTATCCTTGCTCCCACCAAATATTCTTTGAATACCTTGACAACCTTGACCAATGCATATTGTTTCTTTTCATTGATGTCATGTATTAATTCTCCATCATCCAATGTCTTGTTGAAGAATCCAATGGTCTTCTCATATCCCCACTCATTTTTCTGTAAAATCACAATAAAAACTGTCAGAAATGATGCAAATCAAAAATATCATGAAAGGCTCAGAAAATACTAGACAATTCAACATTTAAGCACTTGGTTTAACTATCTCATCAAAATTGTAAATAAATCTCCTCAAAAAATATATTTGGCCAAAAAATGATTGGATAGCCTTTACTGTTTCAGGAGGTCGAATCTTGTCAATATAAGCTACACATTCTGGAATGATTCTGACTCATTTTGAAATAATATGTCCTAATAATTTTCCTTCTATTACTCCAAAGTAGCACTTATTAGGGTTTAAATATATACCATATTCCAAAGCACCCAGGGAAATCTTGTCAAGGTGGTTGCAATGGTCTTCTACTCTTTTCGAGTACACTATCAGATCATCCTGATATATGACCAAAATAAAGTCAATTAAATAATTAAAAGCTACATCCATTTAACTTTGAAAAGAAGTCCCAACATTGGTGAGACCAAATGACATTATTTCATACAAATACATTCCTGAGGGTGTCATAAAAATCATCTAGTACTATTTTGATTCCTTGAGTTTTACCTGGTTGTAACCTGAAAATCCATTCATCATGGACAACAATTCATTTCTTTTTACTTTCTGCAGCAAAGATTCCATGTTAGGCAAGGCCTAATTATCCTTTAGTGATGATATATTCAGATTTTTGAAGTCTACACAAAGCCTAATGTCACCATTTTTCTTCATTACTAGGACCAAATTAGACACCCATGTCAAAAGTCTAATTGGAGCTTAATTATCCCAACATCCCTTAACTTCATGATTTCTTCTTTCATCTTTGGGGCCATAGTTGGATTTATGGGATGTTGCCTCTATCTAAATGGTTTAACATATGGTTTTAAAGTAATATAATGCTTAAATAAATCCTCCATGTATGATTTGAGGTTATCATATGACCATGCAAAGACATGTATGTATTCTCTTAACAAAGCTATTAGATCGGATCTAATTTTAGGGGTAAGATTCCTTCACATGCAAACTTCCTTAGGGGTATGCTCATTGCCAAGGTTTATCTTATTTATATCATCGAGGACTGTAGCAGTTGATTTTTTTTTTTTATCTTATCCTTGTTGTCAAATATCCTTTCTAATGTAACTAACCCTTTAGGAATCTTGTTGGTTTTCAACTGGACAATCTCCTTTCCAGAAAGAGTTTCCTTTCCTTCATCCTTTTTCACATATGCATTCCAATCAATGTGCTTCTCTTCATACTGATCTTCACATGTGAAAAAATTTATTAAGTCCCGATCATCCTCAAACACCTGCCAACTTTGAACATTTTCTGGTATTGTTGCTCTTGTTTTTATCTCAACTTGTGCTATGTATTCAAATGGAATATTATTTTGCTTGATAGCCAAGTTAGCCATAAAATCTGCTAGAATATTTCTATATCTGTCTATCCAATTAATTGAGAATGTATCAAAGAATTATACTTAATTCCAAACTTCATTCCTATAACATTTTAATATTGCATTTTTAGTGACAAACGTATTCCTAACTTGAGACAAAATCAATTCAAAAACACAATATACTTTCAACATTTTTATTCCATGTCTATTAGAAATTATAATTCTTAATATAAGTGCTTTATATTCAATTTTATAGTATTAGTGCATTGAAAATCTAACAGAAAATAATACTTGAAAGATTTACCATGAGAGGAAATAAAAATGACTCCAACACCGTTACAATCTTTGCTACATGCCCCATCAAAATACATTTTCCATAACATTTTTGGATCTCTTTCTGCATGGAATTTAATTTGGTCATTATTATTCATAATGGGTTTGATGACCTTATGGCAAGACATATTGTCAATTAGTGCCAAAACACTTAGTCATCACAGTGTTGACTGAGTCAGCAGTGCAACCCAAGGAGTTACATAGTAACCTGAGCAGTGACAGTGTCAATCGAGCAGACAGTGGTAATTAGTATTACCCGAGTAATCAAAGTAGCCTAGGTGTACATAGTAGCCTGAGTGGAAGAGTTTAGTATGTTTCTTGAGTGACAACATAATGCCCGAGTTCTAGTATATTGCCCAAGTGGATCACTGGACCCGAGTGACAGTTTTGCGATGACTTAGCTTATATTGTTAGATATTAATTTATCTTATGAAAGCTGACTTACAGTTGCATTTGGTTTGGATAAGGTATAAATATAAAGTATTTTGTTTATCCAAACATGTGTGAATAGATGTATAGAAGCATGTATGTGAATATGAAGTGGCAGATTGTTTAAGAGGCTATAACAGTATAAAGAACAACAAAGACTCATCCATCACATTCAGGTGATTTGTTTTATATCATTGGATCTTATTTAGAAAATCTGAGTTGCACTGAAGATCATCTACTGGTTCATCCTAACAGGTGCATCAACAAAATCCTCTAACAAGGTGGACCTAATAGTCCTTCATAAATCTCCTAATAGAGTTGCATTACTTAATTGTATTGTATTAAATCCTTTCACAAGGTGTACCTAAGAGTCCTTATTACTCCTAACAGGGCAGACCATCAGAAGTGGTCAATTGTAAGCTTTAACATGCTAAATTTATACTACAGTAATAAATCTTGTGGGTACCATCCCCACCCCAGTTTTAGTTTCTATTTGGAAGGTTTCTGGGTAACCAAATATTGTGTCGAGTGTTGTGGATGTTTTATTGCTTTTCATTTCATGCATGGAATCATATTGAATTATCTAATAAAGTATTAAAAGGATTAAGTTTTATTGGTTCCTAATTCACACCCCCCTCTCAGTCACCTTGACTACATATTTCCAACAATTGGTATCACAACCAAAGGTTCTCTTTATAGAATTTTAACAGCTTGAGAAAAGATCAGAGGCAATGGAAATATACAGACTGGATAAAGCCATAGAAAATGAAAATATAGATCTACAAGTGGCCATGGATCAGATCAAAAAACTCAAGGAGCGTCTCTTTCTTCCCCTAAAAAGAAGAAAAGATTTAGCAGTGCAGATGAATGACAAAAATTACATAGAAGAAAGAATTAAGACTTATGCAAAGAAAGAAGTTCCAAAGAAGTAGATGTAGAAATTGAAGACCCACTTGCAAAGAATCTCAATCTACATGAAGAAGTCAGAAAATTGAAAAGAGAACAAGAAATTCATTCAATCAAAATATGTGAAGTCATAGAATAGAAGAGCCAAGCAGAAAATGACAGAGAAATGACACAAGAAGATAAAATATTATTGAGTACAAGATTAGAAGGAAAAGAAAATGAAATCCATCATTTGCCACTTCAGGAAGTAGATATGATAAAGCAACTCAATAATATAAATCAAGAAGTTATCAATCTGAGTCCATAGAAAATGAAAGATTGTAGAATGATCTCAATACTGTAAAACAAACCAATGAGAGTATGATGAATTCACAGGGAAGCATGGATCAGTTGACATAGAAAACTCAACTTAGACATCATGGACAAACTAGATTAGGTTATACTGAACAAGGTGAATCCTCATAGAAAGGAAATCAAAAGAATAGCAAACCTACTTGTAATCCTTGTCGTAACTCCGGGCACACAACAAACAAGAGTTGGACCAATGGGAAATCAAAGTTTAATGGTAAATTCTATAGATTCAATAAACATAGACATAGGGAAAGTGAATGTACTGAGAAAACTAAGTTTGAAGGAAAATGTTTCAATTGTAACAAACAAGGTCACAAATCTTCTAAGTGAAGAACTAAGAAATGAAACCCTGCTGAACAATTAGCCAAATCAATTTTTGGTTGGGATTACAACACATGGAGTAGATGTTGTCACAGTGGTGAATATGGGCATATTGGTGCAAATTGTGTAAAGACTCACCTCAGAAAAAAGAACCTACTAAAAGATGTTATGTATGTAAAAAATCGGTCATCTAAGCAAGAATTGTATGAATAGAGAAAAAGTCAATACTTGTTTTGAGAAAGGAAAAAAAAAGTCTTAGAAATTAGAACTCCGATGAGTCAGCAGTGGGTAAGGAAATCTTTTGAAAGTTCAGATCAAAACAAAAAAGGATCAAATGGAACCCAAAGTAGTGATTTGGGAGGATCTACCATCTTTGAATAAGTAAGGAGACTACTGGAACAGTGCATACATGCCATCCTACATCAATTCTAGACATGCCAGCAAGTCCAAATAAGTATATTGATATAGTAGGACACATTATGTTTCAACTGAGTCAGGATCTTTGTATCACCCAAGTTAAATAGTTTTGAGGATGCAGAAGTTAGTTTTTGTTGAGCTTCATTCCAGTCTATGCCAGCTACCATGTACAGAGCATTTAATGAAAACCCAATGGTAAAGTCTCTTATAAAAATTAATTGCAAGTGTTATTATTTACAAAGCTTCCAGTTTGCATAGTGATTGAGTTCCTTAAGCAATTCAGAGAAAATTTGTATTTGAAAGTTTTAAGTTGTGAAGTTATATCACACCTCTGAGTATTATAGCGTCTACATCCAGCAGCAAGGTTAAGAAAGGATCTGAGATGTTGATGAGGAATGCTATCTGCGAACCTCCAAAGTTTAAGCTTCATCCAATGGTAGCAGAGGAAATAGACCCGATGGGAGTTCATTCCCTAATTCCTTTGAGGGTATTGTTGATCAATGAAATCCAAGCCTTCTATCATTGCACAATTCAACAATTGGGTACATCAAAAATGAATAAAGTATATGAGAAACTCTATGAAGCCATAAATATGAAGCCAGAACACAAACACCTAGAAGTTAAGGGTTTGACTCATATCATGCATATACCATAGAATTTTCAAGTTAAGTAGATTAGGTTCATTCTGAGTTGTGTTCAAAACATGCAGCTATGCTGGGGAAACCAGTTAAGATTACCAAGACAATGGTACACTGTGTTACAGGTATCTATGTTGGACAATTCTAAAGCTACAAAACCCTACCCTGGGATTTTCTATCTGAGAAGACTCTTACCAAGTGGGATGACAGAGGTATGAGACTAAATGGAGTTACAAACATGGAATTAAAATTTGGGATTCCTGTGATTGCTCACAAAATCTATAGTTCTAGCCAACCTAATAGTGTACCATGCGAGGCTATGGATTTGGCATGCAAGGTGGTCAAGAACAACCTCCCATTCGACCTTTTCGAGTTGCAGCTCATCCAATTGAGCAAGAACATGGAAAGTATCCAGGCATCAAAGAAAAATCCATGTAAGTTTGGTTCACTTATGGTTTGCATATTCTTTTATATTTAGAATTATTTTCCTTCGAAAGGCACAGTAGTTTGGAAGAAGGAAAAACCTATAGTGTATCAAATAAATGAATTCATAGAAGAATTTGGAGACAATTTTGAGAGCATCATGGATGCATATTTTGAGGAATTCAGACAGAAGATGTAGAATAGGTATAGAATTCCTAAATGAATCATAGAAGACTTCAAAGATGATGTTTGTTTCCTAGTTGACTATGATAAAGTATTTATTCAGGCAGTCAAACCTAGGGTTGCATGGGTGAAACCTCTTGCATATGAGGTTAACATAAATGAGACCAAAGATATCATTAAGGCTCTTGTGAATGAGTTTGTTGACCCCAAATCACCTTACTTTGTTACATATGAAGAAGCCAAGACTAGGATTTCAATAGGAATTGAGATTCCCAAGATTCTGAAAAAAGGGAAGAAGAGGTTAGAGCAGTTTGTAAACAAGTATGGGAAGACTTCAGACACTCCTCCTTCTATAATTATATCAGCAAGCAAAGAAGATGAAATTAAGATAGGAGATAATTTATTTAAGAGGAAGAGGTAGAATAAGAGCCTCCTAGGAAGAAAAAGAGGCTAGCCCCCAAGACGACACCTTAGGCCCCTACCCTTGCCTTCATTACAAGAAAACCTAGAGGATCGAGAAGGAAAATCATACTGCCAAATGATGATGAAGAAGAAGATATAGTAGTATTCAAGAAGACTCCACCTACCTTTGAGAAGAAAATTGAAGAACTAATTGAAGGTAGTGGTATGGGTTCTCTAAAATCACTAAAGTATCCTTCCTGAACAAAGGATGAATAGAAGAAGATTGAGGAAGGAGTTGTAGAAAAGATGACTAGATGGAAGTATGAATCATCTGAACTAAAGAGCTACATGTATGAAGACCTATTCAAGGCAATATCTATTCCCTGGAGCAATGATGTCCAAATAGAGAAATCCATTAGAGAACATACATTGAGGCAAGTCCTGCCTATCATGAAAAAAAAAGAGGTCAAAGTGGCCATGACCCAATATGAAAATAATCACACTCCAAGGTTTAGAACCTTTCATATATTGAACAAGAAGATAGAGGATGTGGTGTAGGATACAACAAAGAATTGGAAGCCAATCTTTGAAATCAAGGAAGAAGATAAGGCATAGGCACCGAGTGCAGCCTACAAGGTAAAAGATGATGATTTACCTGAGGTAGAAATAATTGAAGAGTCCAATGCAGAATAGATTTCAGTATAAGTTATGGCATCCTTGCCCCAATCACCTATGCAAAACATTCTATCTCAGAGCAAGGATAAGGATAGAAAATCCACATCTGACCAAGTAGGACCTGAGCATCAGGCTCCACCTACTACTAGGATAAGCCTGACTGAGTCACGTAAGGTAGCTATGAATATTCCTTCAGTAGGCATTGATGCAACAGTTGATTTAGACCCTATAGTTGGTGGAGAAAATATTAATGATATATTCCAATTGAATACTGAGGAGAAAATTGAGGAAGAAAAGGATATGGATGAAAGTGGTAAAGGTGAGGAAATTGTTCCTTCACCTAGTCCAAAGGTCAGTGGAAAAGAAAAGGTAATAAACACTGATGACATTGATCTTGTGGAAGACATTGTGATTCCAAATTGGGATCTATCCAATTTGACAGTAGAGTAGATGGATACACTAGGGGAGCTATGGAAGAAAAGAGCTACACAAAAGAAGCTTTGAGAAGAAAAGAAGAGGAACAGAGTGCTAGAGGATATAAAAGGTATATTACTAGATGCACTAGAAGTAGAAGTAAATAAAAATGATTCAATTATGGACAGACTTGTAGACATAGTCCGTAAGTTCAATACAGATTTAAGTGGTCAAGAAAAACTGCTACAGTAGGCAGAAAGGAAGTTTGAAAACAAAGTTCTAGAGAATGTTGCAAGAAAGATTGCAATTGATCAAGTAAAGGTAAATTCTCTCATTATCTCTCTAGAAACTAAAATCAATAATGTTGTTTCATTATTTGTAAAGTTAAGTGATACTTCAAACTTCACAATGGAAATAAATACAAAGATGACAAAAATAGATATAGATCTGAAAGAAAGTGCAAATGCGCACTTTGTGAAAATCAAGTATCTCATAGACATGCATGCAAAATTGCTAAGGGAAGAAGCAAGGACAAGGGAATCTCTCATAGCTATGTAGACCCAAATTCTTCCACACATGGATGTAATGTAGAAACATCTAGCTCATGCCAAGACACTGATTCATGACAACAAATTTTTAGTTGCAGAGCTTATGATGGAGATATCAGTAGAGTTATAGATTGAATTGCACATTCTTAAGGTGTTTCAAGATAGTTGGGACAATACTTTATCTCAAATTTTAAAGGTACATAGTGATTTCCTATCATATTTTGGTATTACCATATAGATGCATGTTTGGCATTTGTGTCAAAAATAAGGGGCAAATGGATATATATTTATGTAAATGGAAAGTCATTGTACATACATAGAATGAAATACATGTACAGTAGAGAAGTAGAGAAGAGACATATATGTAAAGTTACACATATAATTTTAGAAAATAAAAAATAGAGTCAGTTGTAATCGAGTAGCAGAGCAGTTGTCAAAACCCGAGCAAGTACCCAAGCATATGGTAAGGGGGAGTTTTGACTTAGAACAATTTTTGGATATGATAAGTGTTTTTTTCACTAATTCCAAAGGGGGAGATTGATGACCTTATGGAAAGACATATTGTCAATTAGTGCCAAAACACTTAGTCATCACAATGTTGACTGAGCCAGTAGTGCAACCCGAGGAGTTACATTGTAACCTGAGTAGTGGCAGTGTTGACCTAACAGACACTGGTAATCGGTATTACCCGAGTAATCAAAGTAGCCCGAGCATACAGAGTAGCCCAAGTGCCATAGTTTAGTATGTTACCCAAGTGACAGCATAATGCCCGAGTGCCAGTATATTGCCTGAGTGGATCACTGGACCCGAGTGACAGTTTTGGGCCGACTTAGCTCATATTGTTAGATATTAATTTATCTTATGAAAGACTCGACTTATAGTTACATTTGGTTTGGATAAGGTATAAATATAATGTATTTTTTTTATCCAAACATGTGTGAATAGATGTATAGAATCATGTATTTGAATATGAAGTGAGAGATTGTTTAAGAAGCTTCAATAATATAAAGAACATCAAAGATTCATTCATCACTTTCAGGTGATTAGTTTTATATCATTGGATCTTATTTAGTAAATTAGAGTTGCATTGAAGATAATCTACTGATTCATCCTAACAGGTGCATTAGCAAAATCCTCTAACAAGGTGGACTTAACAGTCCTTCATAAATCTCCTAATAGAATTGCATTACTTAATTGTATTGTATTAAATCCTTTTACAAGGTGGACCTAACAATCCTTATTTATCCTAACAGGGTAGGCCATTAGAAGTTGTCAATTGTAAGCTTTAACAGGATAAATCTATACTACAATAATAAATCTTGTGGGTATCATCCCCACCCCAGTTTTACTTTCTATTTGGAAGGTTTTTGGGTAACCAAATATTGTGTCAAGTGTTTTGGATGTTTTATTACTTTTGATTTCATGCATGGAATAAGATTGAATAATCTAATAAATTATTAAAAGGATTAAGTTTTATTGGTTCCTAATTCACCCCCCCTCTCAGTCACCTTGACTCTACATATTTCCAACAGGGTTAAGTGATACTTACCTGCAAATTATACATGTCCGTGTGGTAGAAGCATGTCATTTGATTTATATTAACATCTTTAATTATGTATGATGATTTAGACTCTTTGTCTATCCTTATTTCTTTACCATTCACAGGAATAATTGCATATGATAAATCTAGTTGGACATGTCCACTTACTAGATTTGACCGTTGTCTGGATAAGAGCATTCCATAATTTGCAAGTACTTCCACCACTATGATGTCAGTGTTGTATGATGCATCTAGACAAGCTAGTAGGTGGAATTCCACATTTTACATAATTCCTACAATAGGTATAGATCTCAGCCAACATAATATTTACTACTGTCGCTGAGTCAATCATACAATTCTTGACTAGTTTGTTGTTAATCAGCAATGTAAGTTAAAAAGCATCTACCTGAGTTGCATTTTTTGTAACAGATGTACCCAAGTATACTATGGGTAGATATTCAACAATTTTCTTATGCTTAGGATCTTCTACACATACTTCACCCACATTAGATAATATTTTTAGAGTTTCATTCATATAATCAGGAAATTTCATCATTTCAAGCAGAGGAACATTTTTTTACCTGAGATAACAGTTGAGAGATAAACGAATTACAATTTGAAATTTTCTTACAAGATGTTTGCTTGTCCACATGATGTATTAATTTTGGAGCTCTAGTTTGTTCTACATATTGAGTTAGCTTCAAAGGATCATATTTTCCCTTATTGAGAGTATTTACCTTGTTCTTGTTTTTTTTAGGTACCTTTACAAATATCCCTATAGGATCTTCTTGATCCACATTGATTGTCATGTTCTTTAATTTCTAGTTTCTTCTAGCCTATGCTACTACTACTATCGTATATGCTTTCTTTTCCTCATCAGTTAATTTTCTTAAGGTTGGGACATCTTCATCATTAGAAAATACCTGTCATATGTTCTGCTGCTGATTCATTCCTTTTAGATCAATGTTTGGTTTATTCTCATCATCAGAGGAACTATAGTAGTGTCTTCTCCACAATGGCTTAGTTGAAATGATATTCACAATGGATTGATGATCACCATTCTAGTCTTCATCCTCTAACAAACTTTCAGAAATACCACATTTCTCAGGTGCATGTGGCAAACTGTAGGCGTCACACCATGGATTGTCTTCCACCATATGGTTACTTCTCCTCAATGGATTAGGAGTCTCTTATTTATTATTTTTTTCTTTTCAGGATTACCATCTTTCCAATTTGTGTTGTAGGGCATATCATGCAATCTAAGCCTGTCATTTTTTTAAAATGGTATCCTATCATTTCTAGTATCTTTTTTCTTTAAGTCCTTAAGTGTGTCCATGATTTCTTTCAAATCATCTTTTTTAGGGCCATTAGGGTTATACAACTTAGGATAATCCCTTTGGCTCACTCTCCCACTAGGCTTTCTAGTATTCTAAATGGTGTGTGCTAAAATTTTGACACACTTCTATGAATCATTCCATCCAAGGTTGCTCAAGAATAAGGCCTCAAATATCGATCCAAAGCTCTCTAGTGATGGAGTGCAAAGGTTTGAAATGGAGGCCCTCAGATTGACCTAGTTAGTGCCTATGCAAGTACACCATGAAATGAGAGATTCAAATGCATGAAAATGAGATCTAATCTATATGATTGCAATGCATGAAAGGAAATTAATCTAAAAGATAAAAAACTGAGGTTTTGACACAGTCCAAGAATTTAATCAATCAAGAGCTGCTAAGGAGATCTGACAACCCACAAGAAACTACACCCGTGGAGATTTCTTCCAGAAGGACATTTATATAGCGGTTGTCACTACCATGGTGAAAATGGCTATTACCGCTTGAGGTTCTGTCCACGTGGTTGACCCAATAAAGGGAATGTCCACTACGGTTAACCCTCTCTAACAAGGAAGACTCATAAAATGGATCACATGGGGACTTAGTTTGGATTCAAGGGTTCCAAGTTTCTGATTCTCCCAAAAGGGAAAAGAGCATAATCCTCTAGCCTCTTCACCTCACCAAAACATAGAAAACCCTGATTCATTGACCCACTAATTTTAAATCACCTCATTCAAGCCTCACACAACAACAAATGACAACAATCCCCCAAAGAGAGAAAGTATTGCCAAAAGTTGAAGTCAAAACCAAGTTGACCAATGAGATGAACACAAAATCCTTCCCTACCTACAAGGGGATCTATCGTCAAGAAGAGCTTCACATGTAAGACAAGAGAATGAAGCCCACTTTCTCAAGATCGCCACAAATAGTATTCATAGGGCCTAATTACTATGTGAAACATATATGCAAGAAAGAAAATCTAGGTCCATTTTAGAGCACCAATTTGGAAATGTGATCTATGAAAGAAAGAAACACTCAAGCTAAACACATGAGATGTT
>MU225851.1:335359-389554 GCA_018584345.1 Thuja plicata
TGAAATGTGGAAAGATTCTAACATAAGCATCAAAGACATAAAGGTCAAGATGACTGTGATGTTAACTTACCCAATTTAATATAGCAAAACCATGCTCGCATCAAGGCATAGAGGCCAGGATGACCAGTAGAACGGTTGTGCAAAAATAGTTAAGCATAAAGCAAGAAGCAAATAAAAAACATTCCCCATGCCCCAAGTCCTCTAGCTATGCATCACGGAGAGACTTATTAGACAAGGTCACTCAACGAAAATCAATAACAATCAACACACAAAGAAAATATCATGACATAGCGCAAGCATTAAGTGTTGCATTTAAAAATTTAAGTGTGTTAACTGATACTGAGTTCCGAGGATAAGAATTGAATGCTTGCAAGCAGGCAAGACCACATGACGAAATTGGGTAAGAAAAAACCAATAAGTGTTGAAAAACACTCGATGTCAGGGGTTGTATTGAAAAATACAGTTGGAGTGATATTGAAAAACATCATTTGTGAGATATCCTAAAGACTAACGCATCCAAGAGACCAAAGCTAGCACAGGTATGCCTCCTAGAAAAAGACAAAGACCAATTCCAGACCAAGGAAACAAGGACAAGGAATGATGGATGAAGGCTAAGTGGCGAGGACACGCGCTAAGAAATAAGGGGCAAAGGTCTCAAGTAGCACCCATTTCCAGGTTTTCACCTCTTGGATTTTATTACAATTTTTTCTCTTTCATTTTTTTATTTTTTCATTTTTTCTTCTTTTTTTTTTGGACTTTTTATAATTTTTTTGAATTTTTGCTACCAAGGCGCCTATTTCTAGGTTTTCACCGAGGCACTTTTTCCATTTTTTTGAATTTTGAATTTTTTTTTTGTATTTTTGAAATATATAATTTTTTTGAAGATACATCAAAGCGCCTATTGCTAGGTTTTCACCAAGATGATCATTTTTTCAAGGCATTTTCCAATTTTTAGAATTTTTGACAATATATCATTTTTTAAATTTTTTCAAGATCAATAATATGTACAAAGAATGCCCCCAGACAAAATGGGCATCATGGATAAAACTTCTTCAGGTGCAGAACATTGATAGGATCAGGGAGCTATTCCCCCTTTTCTGTAGATAATAAATAAGCACCTGTCCCAAAAGCTGCTGTAATAATATAAGGTCCAAGCCAATTAGGTTCAAATTTACCCTTTTGATCTCTATGTTGTTGATTCTTAGGATTTTCACGTAGGACAAGATCTCCTACTTAGAATTCTCTAGGGCGAACCTTTTTGTTGAAGGCTTTGGACATACACTTTTGATAGACCCTCATATGGTCAAATGATGCTTGAGAATTTTCATCTAGAAGTTCTAACTCTTGAAGTCTCATGGCGAGGTAGTCTTCATCTGTAACTAAACCATGGAGAGAAACTCGAAGTGAAGTAATCTTAACCTCCAAAGGTAACACTGCTTCAGCACCATATGCAAGGGAAAAAGGAGTAGCCCCAGTAGGAGTATGAATACTCGTTCTATAGGCCCACAAAGCCTGATTTATCTGTAAATGCCAATCTCTACCATTCTTAAACACTGTTCTATGCAAAATCTTAAGAATGGTCTTGTTTGATGCCTGTGCTTGACCATTTCCTTACGGGCAGTAAATGGAGGACCAATGTTGTTTAATCTTGAATTTATTGCAGAGTTGTTTAAGGTCCTTATTTTTAAACTGGCCTCCATTATTAGTAATAATCTCAGAAGGCACTCCATATCGACAGAAGATATGGTTCAAAATAAATAGAGAAACTATCTTGCCAGAGGCAACAAAAGTGGGACAGCTTCTACCCATTTAGTAAAGTAATCAGTAGCAGTAATGATAAATTTGTGTCCACTTGATGAGTTGGGATGAATTTTCCCAACAAGGTCAAAGGCCTGACACTAAAATGGCAAATGAGAAATAGAAGGAATAAGCTCCCTGCTTGGAGCATGTATCAAGTTACAATGTTTTTGACACTTTTCACATGACTTTGCAAAAGCTAATGCATCAAACTGCATTGTGGGCCAATAGTACCCCACCCTAAGCAACCTTCTGGCCATGGAAAGACCATTGGAGTGTCCCCCATAGATGCCCTCATGAATGTCAACTAACTCTTGATCAAACTCTTCCTTTTCTAAGCATCTAAGAAGTGTTCTATCGAGACCCCTCCTATACAAATCACTAGCAATAAGGGAATGGCAAGAGGTGTTTCAAGTACGGTTTCTTCATTCAGAGCAATTAAAGGTTTCAGGTATAATGTCATCATGAAGATATGAGTAAATGACACCATAACGGGATGAATCATGACCAATAAGGGTACAAATAATATGGCTTTCTTGGGAATCAAAGATAGGGTGATGTAGCTCTTCCACCAGGAATTCAAATCTTGATTCAAGTTGTTCTAACTGAAGAAGTGAAGCAAGTGTAGCCATAGCATCAGCTCCTTTGTTTTCTGCTCTAGGGATTTTCTGAAATGTGACAAATGTGAAGTATCTCTTCAAGGAATCAACCATTTTCTTGTAAGGTACCATTTTCTCATGTTTTTTTTGATATTCATCATTAACTGGGTTGATTATCAGTTGTGAATCTCCATAGATGTGTAACTCGGTGATTCTCCATTATATAGCTATCTTAAGTCCATTTGTTAAAGCTTCATACTTAGCAATGTTGTTTGTACATGGGAACAATAATTTATACGACTTAGGAATTGTTTACCCATGACGAGAAACAAATAACACACCAGATCCTGAACCATTTTGCATAAAAGATCCATCAAAGAACATCTTCTGAGTTCTTTTAGTCATATAAATAAGATGTTCATCTGGGAAGTCAACTTGAATAGGTACATTATCTTTTAATGGGAAATCAGCCAATTGATCGGCTATGGCTTTTCCTTTGATTGTTTTTCTCTTAATGTACTCAATGTCAAACTCTGAAAGTATCATCATCCATTTAGCAAGTCTACCTGTGAGGGCAGCCTTTTGGGAACGAAACACAACAACAAGGCAAGATTTCTCAATGCTAGTGTAATTAACCTCATATGAAACAAGAGTATGACTAATGTAATATATTGCTCTTTCTTTCCCATTTTTATCAAGTTGAGCTAGTAATGCCCCCAAGGAAGATTCTGTCACTGAAATATATAAAATAAGAGGTTTCCTTGGGATAGGAGGCATTAAAATAGGAGGATTTTCCAAGTATTTCTTGATTTGATCTATGCTCTTTTGACAATCCTCATTCCAAACACATTTGACTCCCTTATGCAAGTTCTTATTGAAAGGTTGAGCTTTATCTACCAATTGTGAAATAAATCTCCTTATAGATTGAAGACGTCCCTGAAGACTCCTCATTTGACTAATGTTTTTAGGAGGTGGAATGTCTATGATTGCTTGGAATTTTTTAGGGTCCACCTCTATTCCTTTTTCTAAAATAATGAATCCAAGTAACTTTCCAGAGGTGACTCCAAATGCACACTTTTTAGGATTTAGTCTTAGTTGAAATTGTTCCATGTGATCTAGAATTACTTCCAAATCATCTAAGTGTGTATCTCTTTGTTTATATTTGGACAAGGTGTCATCCAAATAATCTTCCATATTTTTATGCATCATGTCATGAAAAATAGTTGTCATGGCTCTTTGATAGGTAGCTCCTGCATTTTTTAATCCAAAAGGCATAACGTTCCAACAATAGGTTCCCCATGCACAAGTGAATGCAGTATTTTCTTGATCTTCAGGAGCTATGTTAATTTGATTGTATTTAGAAAAACCATCCATCAAAGATTAAATCTCATAACCCGCAGTCATATCCACTATCATGTCTAAATTGGGGAGTGGAAAGTCATCCTTTGGGCATGCTCTATTGAGATCTCTAAAATCTGTGCAGACTCGAATGGATTTGTCATGTTTGGAAACTGGTACAATATTTGATATCCATTCAACATAGGCAATAGCTCTTATAAATTTTTCTCCAAGGAGTTTCTCTAATTCAGTTTTGACTAGAAGAGATATGTGAGGATGCATTTTCCTCAATTTTTATTTAACTGGTTTGACATTTGGAGCTATGGACAAGTGATGCATAATAAGATTGATGTCCAACCCTGGCATATCTGAATAAGTCCATGCAAAATTGATCTTCTTTTGTTGTAAGAACTTAGTGTAAGTCTCTTTTTCTGTTGGTGACAAGGACTTGGCCAAGTGTACTATTTGTGGAGTTTCATTTGTACCCAAATTAACTGCTTGTGTTGGCTCAATAAGTACTGAAGATCGATCTTGAAAATAACTAGGGAGATGATCAAGTATCTCATCCTTAGGCACCTCAGAGAGGTTTTCACCCTTGGATACGTCATTTATTTTTACTTTTTTCTATTATGACACTGCCACACAGTGGTTTTCGCCATCAGAACACCTATTCTTTTTATTTTCTTTTCTCTTTATCTTGTGACTAAGGTACTTGATGTCTAGCTCTATCAGACTGGTAGCCAGTTCGTTGGTTGAAGAGACTATAGGTTCAATGGCATTTAGATAACAAGCTATCTCATAATCATTTTGGAATGTCAAAAGCTCAGGTTCTTGATAGCGTTGAGACCAATCAATAAGGTCGGGATGAACAATGGATAAAGCAATGGTTGGTTCAAGGTTATAAATATGGATGATATTATCGCTAGTGATCGAAGAGTTAGATTCTGTCAAGTATCCCTCAAATCTACCCATTTGCTACCTCGGATTGAGAACTATAAATGTGTACACCATCAACATCTCTATCAACTATTGAGGGCTCCGAAAAAGAGTCCCATTCATATTCATTAGAATTGGTATATGAACTGCGACTAGTATGCTCACACCATGAAGGCTTGGGACATCATGATGTTGAAGGTCTAGTTTCATCAAAAGTATCATTTTTTCTTTCCATTAAATGAACAAGATTCTTTCTTTGACACTCTCTCAAAGGATCCTCTATATCTGATTCTTGTTCTAAAGTTGCAACTGATGCATGGGTGGCTGAAATATCTGAATCTCCCCAAAGGAGAGTAGTGGAAGGGACCCAATCTTCACACATATCTTGTTGAATTTTCAAATTATGCACATATTTAGGTTCATCATCACTCTCCAACTTTTCAAAGAGAGGATTGGTATGCTTTTTTTATTTTTCAAATCCTAGGCCAACTGGTTTCTTAGACTTGCGTCCAAATTTAGCATGATCAAGAGGTTCGGACCTAGCATCCAAATTGTGATTAAGATGGCCATACCCAGGATAGCCCATATTCTTGACAAAAGTATATCCCCTTCCATAAGCTTTAGGAGAAGGAGATAAATTCTCATTGTGCTTATACTTTTCTTCTCTATAGATCCAGTCTCTAAAAAATGTTTCCTCTTTCTCATTTTGAATAGGCACTGATGATTCTACAAGTTTTCCAAACAAGGTCATAACTGAAGAGGAAGGCCTCATCTCTTTTGAAGGTTTACCATAAGACCTAGGTGAAACTGGCAATGTGGTGAGGGAGTTGAGTTGATACCCCCCATACCAAGGTCTATTGTCTTAAACTTGTCTTTACATTTTGCTAAGGTAGCATCAAAATCTTTTGCTTCTGTATTGAGGGGAACATGAGCCCCTGCTGAAATTGTATTAACAGACAAAGAGTTATCCCCAGGTATACAAATTTCTATGCCATTGTAGGGGAACTTAACACATTGATGATAGGTAGACGACACTGCCTGCATGTCATGAATCCATGGCCTACCAAGTAACATATTATATGCAAGGGGTCCAACATCAACTATTTGAAACAAAATATCCTTTTGAACAGGGCCAATCCTAACAGGAAGAATGGCCAACCCCTTGGAACTTCTTTCTGCCTCATCATAGGCCTTGATGGTAATTCTTTTTTTGGTATCAATAACTTCTTCAGAATAACCCAATTCTTTCAAAAGACTAAAAGAGAAAATATTAAGCCCAACACCGCCATCTATCAACATGTGCCTAAAACTGGTTTAATGGATCATGACCTCAATATGAAGGGCAAGATTGTACAAATGGCTCAAATCTTTATCATCATCTTCTGAAAATGTAAGGTAACGAGGAGTAACAATGTGATTAACCATATTCTAGAATTGATCAATATCTAAGTTGATGGGGACATTTTTCATACGCAAAGCATCCTCAAGGATTTTTTTATGTCTTGGAGACAACTCTAAAAGCTCAAAGATCAAAATCTGAGCAGATGTTCTTTGTAACTGATCAACAAGATTGTAGTTCGATTTAGGATTGACAGATGGCTTCAAGGTAACAGGTTTAGATGCCACTTGCTTAGGTTTATTGGATTGACTTGAATTAGGTCCCTTAATGACAATAGGACCTTGACTTTGGGTAACAACATTAAGGGCTTGAGACGACCTTCTAGATTTGGGACCCCTTAGCACCACAATAGGTTCTTTATCAAAAATAGGAGGAGATTCTTCATCTAGATCATAACCATAAGGATCTCTTCCACTCATCATGTTAAAATTTTATTCCACAAATTCAATCATGTTGATGGTATTCTCTATATCTGTATAAGTATAGTTGATCGTAGCTTCGCCATTCTTAACTTTAGAGGTTTCCCCATTTTCATGTTTGGGCAAAGGTTCCTTGAATGTCATATGATTAGCGTTGGTTTTCAATCCATCTACTGTGAGTTTTCCATTCTCAATGAGATCTTGAACGAGATGCCTGAGTCTCCCACAATTTTCAACATTATGTTCAATACCATTATGATATATGCAAAAGTCATTCTCTTTCCACCACCATGGTTTTTCTTTAGGTATATGAAAATGTGCTGCATCTAGAGGGTGCGCCAGATTGCTATCAATAAGTTTTTGCAAAATTTCTCCATATGTCTCACCACGTTTTGTAAATTGACATTTTTCACTCTTAGGCTTACCTTGGTAACTTGGCTTACTTTCTTGTTGAGTGGATGTATTGAGCTTTGTAGCTTGAACAGTACTAGATAGGTGTAACATAGGTTGATCTTTATGTTGGGAGGAATCCACAACTCCATCATTAACCACTTGTTTGTTCTTATTCCAATATTTGTTCTTCCCTTTATCTTTGTTAGAATTATTGTTGTTTTGACCATTGTTGTTGTTATTTCAATGTTTAGTCAAAATTCCTTGTTCTCTCAGAACATCCTCAATTCGGCATGTAGTCTCAACCATGGTGTCAAATGAATCAAAAACCACTTTCTTAACTTCATACTGCAATTCAACAACCAAATTGTTAAAAAGAATGTCAATCTGTTCATTATCAAAAATAGTTCCAGAATAACAAGGGCACTTTCGTCTCCATCTTTGTAAGAAAGTAACAAAGGATTCTCCTTGATTCTGCTTTAAGTTACATAAGTCCAACAAAGTGATAGATCTTAAAATATTGTATGCAAAGTGTTAAACAAATCTTTGAACAAGTTCTTTGAAAGTCTTAACAGGAGGAGTTATCTTAGTAAACCATCCCATTGCTTGCTCCCTAAGACTTTGTGGGAATAACCTCATGCGGTAAGAATCATCTTGATGGAGCTCCAAGCTAGTGGTATAAAAATGGCACACATGATCATGTGGATTTCCACTTCCATTATATTTGTCATATTGAGGAATTTCAACATTTCAAGGAAATTCTTTCAACTCAACACTCTTATCAAAAGGATTAGGACAAATCGAGTCCAATGAGAAAGAATTCTTAGGTGCAGACATCTTAGCTATTTGTTTTTGCATTTCATCCACCTTCTCTTGAGACAGATCTTGTCTCTTAATCTTTCTATCCACATCAAAGTTGTAAGGGACCTTAGCCCCATTATCAATTAGACTCTTTAGGATCTTATCTTGGTTTTGCTTCATATACGTCTCCACATACTATTGAAAGAATGGTTCTTCATGCATGTGCATAAAATCTTGGGAAATATGATCAAAACTCATGCTACTACCTCCATATTGTGAACCATAATTAGCACTTTGCAAAGATGGCTTTGAGCTCCTATGAGGAGTTTTTCTCCTATGATGATCGTGTCTATAAACTCTTCTTCCTCTAGGACTAGGAAATCATTATGGTGATCTTGAATGTCTCCTACTTCTTGGGGTCCTATGAGGAGTGGATGGAGGAGAACCATTTCCACCACTAATATGCATATGGTTAAATGGACCATGAAGTTGTCTAGCCAAGAGCCTAGCTTTCTCCTCTTGAAGGGTTTTCCTTTCCATTTCCATTAAAGCTTGTTTCTCCAACTCTAGCCATTTAATTTGTTCATCTTGGAATACCTTCTTTTCATGCTCAATCCTCTTGAGTCTATCACTCATGTAGTTGTTAGATGTTTTAAGAGGTGAGCTTGGTCTTGAATGTTGAAACAAGTTGTTAGTATAAGTTGCATAGATGTGACCATCATGAAGTTCATCTCCTTGTTTCTCATGTTGGGATAACTCATCATAATAAACATGTCTCTTACCTTTCTCTTTCTTAGCCCTTTGATGTGTATCCAAATATCTTGTTGAAATAAGGGGTGAGGCTGGTCTACTATTGTGAGAGGAACCACTGAAGGAAATAGCATATCCACTCCTTGCAAACAAATCCTTATAACGTTCATCTGCGGATTCTCTCTCCTTTTGAGTCATTGTGCAACTCATATGCATAGAAGAGTGAGAAGATGCTAAGGGGATACCCAAATCACTAAGGTTACTCTTAGAATCAAACCAAATCTCTGAAGTATTCCTAGGAGATTGATCAAATATGGGTCCTTTTTCCTTATGTCTTTGGTGAGTTTGTACTAACCTAGTAATTGGTTAAAAACTACTTGAGGTCATTTTCCTTGATTTACTTGATTTCTTGTTGTAACTAGCATGAAAGAAAAGGTACTAGCTGATAGGATTACCCTAAGAAACGTTGGCACCAAACTAGGATAGAAAAGGCATTAACTTGTCCAAAAAGAGGTGATAAGATAGAAATTGAAAATAGGAATAAGCCAACACTACCACCGAGGTGCCCAATAACTTTGGGTGAATACCCTAGCACATATGGATCAGGAGGATGGTCTTACCCAAATTAACTTGAAATTGAAATTGAAATTGTATGAAAGTGGATGGACAAGAGACTACCAAAACTCTCCAGGTGTGTTATCAAATAATCTGAAGGTTTATATTTTCAACAAGGACAACTTCTAGCTCACCAAGCGCCAAGAAAGGTCACTTGTGAAATCAAAGATTGCTAATTCAAGACGTGAAAATGCAAGAATCCAAAGCTAAACAAGCTTCTGACAGTAGGGTAAGTAATCCAATCTGACCCAGATCAACCCAAAAAATTGAAAATGACAGGACAACAAGCTAAAACAGGCTCAAAAATGATAGCAATAGTTAAATGAAGGGTAGTTTCAAACAAGGAAGTGCTGTGTCGTGCAAGGAAATGCATGGCCGCGTGACAGAGTGCACTGAATAGCACAATAAAACAACAAACTAGTGAAAATAGGAAGTGGCAACTGGTGTCAAGTTTCGCGTGAGGATTCTCACATAGTCGCATGAGGAATTACAACAAATGGTGTGAAGAAATAGTTTTATCACGTGAGGAAAGGACACAGAACTCAGATTTCATGTATTTTAATTGTCAAACTAGGTACATTAACATATTTTATCATGAATCAAGCACGCAAGACAACAATCAGGGAGTTCAAGTAGTCAATGTCTTCAAACAATGAGCAAGGGATAAAGCAACCTTGTACATGAACATAGATAGTGTCATAGTAATGCTACTTCATAAGAATGCTACTTCTGTATGTTCTCAAATGTTTTCCCAATCACGCACATAGTCCTAGAAAAGAAAAAGTTGGTTTCACTATGGTTCTTAGTAATGGTTTGACTCTATAAATTTTGCAATTTCAAGTGGGTGAAATCCAATCCCAGCGCACTGAGGTTTTGACACAGTCCAAGAATTTAACCAATCAGGAGCTGCTGAGGAGATTTGACAACCCACAAAAAACTACACCCATGGAGATTTCTTCCACAAGGACATTTATATAGCGATTGTCACTACCATGGTGAAAATGGCTATTACTGCTTGAGGTTCCATCCACGTGGTTGACCCAATAAAGGGAATGTCCACTACGGTTAACCCTCTCTAACAAGGAAGACTCACAAAATGGATCACATGGGGACTTAGTTTGGATTCAAGGGTTCCAAGTTTCTGATTCTCCCAAAAGGGAAAAGAGCATAATCCTCTAGCCTCTTCACCTCACCAAAACATAGCGAACATGATTCATTAACCCACTAATTTGAAATCACCTCATTGAAGCTTCACACAACAACAAATGAAACCAATCCCCCAAAGAGAGAAAGTATTGCCAAAAGTTGAAGTCCAAACCAAGTTGAGCCATGAGATGAAAAATAAATCCTTCCCTACCTACAAGGGGATCTATCGTCAAGAAGAGCTTCGTATGTAAGACAAGTGAATGAAGCCCACTCTCTTAAGATCACCACAAATATTATTCATAGGGCCTAATTACTATGTGAAACATATATGCAAGAAAGAAAATCTAGGTCCATTTTAGAGCACCAATTTGGAAATGTGATCTATGAAAGAAAGAAACACTCAAGCTAAACACTGTTATAGAGGGTAACAAAATACCTCAAATCCAATGTAATGTGAATTGTTTTATTTTTTATCCAAGCAAGTCCAAATCAGCAACAACAACAACGAGAAGTCACAAACCACTAGAAACAATAAACATTAGTGGTTAGCACAAAAAATCAGAGCTATATCAATATAGCAATGAAAAATACATCTCTGGTACAGAATATCACATGAGAAAGTACAGAGCCGCATGAGAAAATGACAGAGCCATGCGAGAAAATAGAAAGCTCATGCGAGGAAATGCACTGCCACGCGATAGAATGTATAGGTAGTACAAAAAAAGTACAAAACAACAAACCAGTCAAATCGGAACACTGATTCTGAATCTCGCACAAAGAAGTACACTGAGCTGCATGAAGAAGTACATTGAGCTATGCGATAAAACACCAGATCCAGCACAATATCGCGCGAAGACCCGCAAAAGCTCGCGCAAACTTTCTTTGCAGTCAAAAATAGCAAGTACAAAAAAGACAGAAATTTTGGATCTGAAAAATAAATTGACAAAAAAATAGCTAAAGAGATAGAAAAAAAAATCTTCTACCCCACAGTGGGTGCCAAAGATGTGTGCTAAATTGTTGACAAACTTCTATGAATCATTCCATCCAAGGTTGCTCAAGAATGAGGCCTCAAATATCGATCCATAGCTCTCTAGTCATGGAGTGTAAAGGTTTGAAATGGAGGTCCTCAGATTGACCTAGTTAGTGCCTATGCAAGTACACCATGAAATGAGAGATTCAAATGCATGAAAATGAGATCTACTCTATATGATTGCACTGCATGAAAGGAATTTAATCTAAATGATAACAATGCATGATTAATCTATGAAAGGAAACACAAATGCAAGTGTAATCGATGAAAATAAACATGAATCTAATCTACATGAATAGCCATGGATGCAAGAAGAAGAAGACAAGAAGAGAGAAGTTGCAATATCCAAGCTTGAGTGCTCAAATCCTCCTCCAAAATTGCTCTCCAAACCTGCAGCATAACAATACTAAAAATTCTAATATATGAAAATGAGAAGGAGAGATTTCCTTTTAAAGGAAAGTGAACGGTTGAGATTAAGAGGCAAAAAGAATTGATCAATGGTTGAGATTAAGAGGAAAAAACCCACCACTTAGGAGGATGTGAAGAAAAAGGGATTTTATTTACTTTTTCATTTAATTTATTTCCTTTTTCAACAAATAAAGTGCTTCAAGTGAGGATTTTTATTTATTTAATTAAAAGAGGGGTTTTCTTTCAATTAAATAAATTAGAAGAATTTTATTTAATTAAATGGGAGGAATTTAATTTAATTAAATAAGAGGAATTCTATTTAATTAAAAGGGAAAATTTTACTTTAATTAAATAAGATAAATTTTATTCAATTAAAAGGGAGATTAAATCTTTTAATTAAATAAGATAAATTTTATTTAATTAAAAAGAAAATGAAATCTTTTAATTAGATAAAAATGATCAAACCTTAGGAAATATTGAAATAATTGAATTAATTACAATTTGATCAAGGAAATTGATTTGAATTGAAAATATTCCAAAGCATCGATTCAAAATTTTGATAAATTGATAAAATGATAAATGGGGCCCAAAGTCTAGGCGACCATTTTAGGGTGCATAGAAATGGTAGTGGCGGTATTGAAGGCTTGTTTCAAGGTTGTTAAAATTTTTATTAAATTCAACATATGACTCTTTGAAATTCTTCTTTATACTGGTTAATTCATGAGACAAATGATCTGTCATTAGGATGCCAAAACTGCTCGATGAATTGTGTTGCAAAATCCTGCCAACTGGAAATTGATCCATCTGGTAGTCCTCTATACAACTCACCAACATATTCAGTTAAAGACTACACAACCAATTTCATATATACATCTTCATGGCGGATCTCAAACTCTTCAATGACATTTTTTAGATTTATAACATGCTATTCAATAGACTGTATTTCATTACCTGTAAATTTTATAATAGTTGTCCTCAACTCATTTTAAATAGGATTTGGGTAACCAACTATCATACTGAAATCCAATTGTCTATATTTTTCAATCACCATAGGTACCCTTAATCCAGGATTATGTCCACCAATATTGTTTATTCTTTCCCCATGATTCTGGTGATTTAAATTTCCAACGTTCCATCCTCTATTGTTTTGACTGTCATTGCTAAAGTTATGTTGTCTTTGATTACCATGATTATGAATTCCTCCATAATTTGGTTGTCTCCAATGACTATGTCTCTCATTTCCATTGTTATTACCTCTATTCCTTTCTCTATTATTTGGTTCAAACAATGGGTTAGTATGGACGATGTTAATAACTCTCTCCCTACTTTTTCTATAATGAAGATTGTATTTCGAAGCTTTATTATCCTTAAATGTTCTCTCCTCTCTATTTTCTTCTTCTCTCACCCTCTCATTTGTTTCTCTAGTTATTCTATCTTTTGGTGAATAAAGCACATCCCTTGGTATCCCTAACTTTTCCAATATTTCATCTGGTTGTCTTCTAAGAATTCTATCCATCTTCTCTTCATTCTAACCCATACTAGCCATGTTACAAAAAATGGAATCCCATTATTGATCTTCTTCATCCTCATCTCGCTCATCATAATCACGTGCTTCCTAATCTATTCCTTGTAGGGGATTATTATTATTATCATTGTTTCCAAGACTATGATTTTTTGACATAAGGCCTTCTTCTTCATTAGAAGATCCTCTCTCCTTGTTAGGAAAGTTTTGAATACTGCAAATGACATTTTTGAGTCTTGGATCCTTAAATGTATTTTCAGACTTAGATCACTATGATAATTATTCCCTTTATTTAATTGTCTTCTATCCCACATGAATTTTAGAGGAATATATTCAGGATCATTGCTTATTACTTTTCAAGATACACTATTAAGTAATGCTAATGTAGAGTTGCCACCTCCTTTGAAGGAAATATACTTCCTATTATTCTGAGTTCTAATCTCCAGTAGAGTATTAAACTATATCACCAAAGATTCTAGAAAATTTACTAACAAGTCCTCAATAGAGTCACCAATCTTTTGTGTGTCTTGGATGAGAAAAAATTGAACTGTCAATCCTTAATAAGTTATCACCAAATATTCTATGTATTCTTCAAAAAATTTCTTATGACCAACTTCCTAGTAGAGTTGCCTATATGTTGGTTCCCAAATCAACAGATTGAAAATTTCTCAAGGTATGCCAAGCCATGTGTTAAAATTGTCTAATTGATTAGGCCAACTAACAAATTAAATCGATGGTGATATTTAATTCTTTCACTTTAGGCTCTGCAGAACCAAGACAAGTAGCATATACCTCGATCTTATATGTTGGTTGGAGAATTTTTATAGAAGATATTATGGTTTCTTCAAATGTTCTCTTAACTTGGCAATATAATCTTAAGAAAATCAAATTACAAGCTTTATAGAATGTTTTTGATATCAAATTGCTTTCAACTAAACAAATAAATGCTTATATGTGTATTGTATATATCATAAGTTCTTGAAAGTATTATGAATTGATTTGTATATATTGAGTGATGTTATGAATGCCTTCTTTTTGTTGGGCTATAGAGTCTATACTTTCATTAACCCTTATGTATAACCTTTGAGAGAAATTTTTTAAGATACCACTGGGATAACCCTCTAAACTAACCTGATCTTTAATGCCTTCAATTACTGATTAATACTCTAATTATTTTTTTACTAAATTTAACTCTTATGGGAAGAGACCAATCAAATAGAACAAATATGGAACAACTCACATATAATTATGTTAATCAAATTGAAACATAGCAAAATAATATATTGTGTAGAAAGAATCAAAGTATCTTATATTTATTGGAAATATAAATCACAAAGAAACCAGTTAATTAAACACTTATCTAAGAACCTCGGGAAAGAGAGCAGCCTAATTGTTAATATTTGAAATAAAGTTTACAAAAATTTAAAATACTTATATGCATATGTAATTTGAATTATATTTTGGTATTGTTGTTGATTGTGGTGTTTCTTGGTGATCTGAAAATAGTTTCTATTGATCTATAAATAGTGTTACAATGTGATGTAGTAATGATGAGTTGTTGTTTTGGTCAAGAACTAGGTTATGGTGGATTCCGATGTGGACAATTGGCAAGTTATATGAAATTTGACATAGAGTGTCTATCTCACCATTCTATGTGGAGGTCTATATATAGGTGCCAAGTGATTTTTTTTTGGAGAGTGTGATGGTACACATTTGAGATGATTGTAGAAGTTGTTTTGGTGATTGTGGGTATGGCATTTGGCCTATGTGTATCATGTTTGTGGTCCCTTGTCTCTCTTGGAGTGGATAATCCTTCATTTTTTTGGTTAGTGTATTGCATTTAATTTCTATCTCTCATTTAGATGGGTTCGTGTTATATGTGACATATGTTCTAGTTTGGATGCTCTTCGCTTTGGACCTTATTGTAATTTTCTATTAACATGGCCGATTTTTCTTTTTCTTTTTAATTTCTTTTGACATGGGTGACCATGTTGTAATTTAAATTACCTATCTTGTATATAAGTATTTAATCTTCTTTCGAAAAGAGTAAGAGATTTGTGAGCGATAAAGTGAAAATCTATAAGCAAAGTTTAGTTTATGCTTTCCCAATTTGGGTTTTCCATGTACAAAAATCTTTGTATTCATGTGTCACTTGTTTTTCATTTTTTACTTAATAAGTTGTGTGATGGATAATATTGATGGATTATTATATAAGTAAGAGTTTATGTTGATGTTGATTCACCTCCCAGTAAGAGATTTGTGAGCGATAAAGTAAAAATCTATAAGCAAAGTTCAATTTATGTTTTCCCAATTTGGGTTTTCCATGTATAAAAATCTGTGTATTCATGTGTTACTTGTTTTTCATTTTTACTTAATAAGTTGTGTGGTGGATCACATTTATAAATTATTATATAAGTAATCTAGTTTTGGTTGATGTTAATTCACCCCCCACCCCCTCTCAACATTTTATGTGTTTAACACCTAGGTAATCCTTGTTAGGGAAAAAATGTCTCAAAATTTAACCAAGGCTCAATATGATTATAAGGATTCCAACCATTTGTTCCAAATTAGGGTGTGAAAATGAAAAAATGTGTGAAATAGGTCATACATGGAAATAGTGATTAAGTACAAAAAGTTTACGTGGAATGAAATAATTAAAGGGGGCACCCATATAATTTAAATCCGTAATTAATTAAAGGGCTCAACTACATGCATGAATGAAAATACACTAAAATGGGTGCTAACTAAGAATAAAATGTACACCTTAGAAAGGTGCCTAAAATGTACGATGTTATAGTCTACTAGGCCTTATTAAGGATTGTGAACTCCTTAGCCTTTGGTGTAATACATTGTAATCATTTCTTCATATGTGAGCTCATTCCCACCGTGATTTTTCCCACATTAGGTTTTCCACATAAAAATCTTACAGTAATGTTAGTTTCGCTTTCCTTTTTTATTTTTTTCTTTTGCACATGAGATGAATAAAATAAATTATTAATTATAGGGTATATTTTTATACATACTTACTCACAGCCTCACCACCCTCCTCACCCTCTCAACATTTAGAAGTCTTCAACTACAAGCTCTGTAACTATACATGGTTACATTTCCAACCATAAGCTTCCAAGAAAATTAATGACATGAAAAACAATAAACTACAAGCATATTATTTACCTCATTAGTACCTAAAGGTTCTTTTCTAGCTTTGGCCACTAAACTTTACATCTAGCATTGTGTTCTACATTTCTTTATGAGATATACATGTCAATCATTATGATATGAATTTTTCTATATAAACATCACTCCTAATTAATGCCCAAATGGTTAGGACTGAAGAAGGGAGATTTGTAATCTTTTTGCTATTATAAGTATAGTCTTGTTTGTCACATGCAAAATTATCATAAGAATATTTGTCATAGAATATGTTAAGACATGAAAGTCACGACATCTAGTAGTGAAAAAGAATTCTATGTTATGCATTTTATTGAGATTCTTCTTGTTAAGGTAGTTTATTTGTGACATCCTACATCTCACATTTCCTTGTTCATTGTCATTTTCTTGCATTTATTATATATGAAAAAACTAACCAAAAGATTCTAATAGAGGTTTGAATAGCTTAATTGAGTCCTCCATAATCTTTACATATTTCTTCATCCACCACAAATGTTGTCTTAAGCTCTATTTCTTTGGATTCAACAATTCACCTTTACCTTATTTTTATCTAACTATACTTTTATATTAATGAATTATTAAAACTATTTTATTTGCAATATTAAAGTACTTTGTCTAATATTAATTTGTGTATCTCTAGCTTAATTTTTTTGTTGTAATATTTTTTCCTTGAATTCTGATTGCATAACAATATCTTCTTCAAAAATGTTTTTATGGAATTTGGGAAGATTTATGAGTTCTCATCATTAACATGGAAAAGTGATTTGCAACTCAAACATCATTTCAAATTATCTGTAGCTCTGATCAGTGATAGTCATAAGGTTCATGAGGTGGTTCCAATTGATCTTCATTTAAAATTGTCTACTCTCATCTCATGCAATTGTTTTAAGGATTGGAGATGGCTTTTGGGTTATGACAATGATAGTTTGCCTCAAGCAACTATAAAAGAAACGTCTTCCTTCGATTGAGTTACAAAAGGTAAAATATTAAGTGGAAAATGAATTGGTGTGAGTCTAAGTGGTTCAACTTGAGTCTTGATATTTGGAAATCCAAAGCCAAAGCTAAAGCACAATTGCTTGTTTGGAAGATAATCACTATAAAATTGCTATGGGAAGGTCTCACTTTTCTCCCTACCCACCCCTCTAAATCTTTGTTTCATTCCAGGTTGGAAACTATTAAAAATGCGTTTTGGATGTGCAAACATTCCCAATAAATATGACAAATAATTTTGAATTTTATTCTAGCTATATTTAACTGAAAGTTGAGATGGAAATCAGCATTGTTAGGGCTTCATTTTTCTCAATAATATAATTTCAGATATTTTTTTAGCAATGTATTTTATTATATATTGGGGTGCTTCGTTGTAAAGTAGATTTTTCTAATGCTTTTCCACCTACAGAGTTGGTTATGAATGTTTTGTTCTCGACTATTATTTTACAGCAGTCATCTTGTAGAAAAGCTTTGAAAGAGAAACTCAGGTACAATATAGAGCTCAAGAATCAATTGTCTTAAATTCAGTCCCAGTTAACTCATATTGCCAAAGACTATGAAGGATTTCCAGTCACAATTATGTACTTTATTCACAACTATGTACTTTATTATAAAGAGCATGTACTTGTTACTCTTGGAAAAAAGTGATATTCATCTACCTCTAACATACCTGTTGCAATTGTATTGTTTCACTTTATGGCACTTTGTTGATTTTCTCCTCTTTGTAATGCTTGTTACAGTTATCTTTATTGTATGTTTTGAAGATTCTTATTTTGAAAGAATATACTCTGTTGTAATTGTTTTTTATCATTAATATATGGATTCTTCCAATAAAAAAATCCAATTGTATTTCTATTAATTAGTGCAAAAGATAAATCCTTAACTGGGTAGATGGCCTCCTCTTAAAACCTGGTGTTGCTGATTCTCCCACTTGTTAATACACCACTTGCGGTGTACGCTGGACAAAGATCGCTTCTTTTCTTGTGCGAATACTCGAGATCTCCTGCGCAATCTTTGGTACTTCGCTAGAAAATCGGCCACAATATTCCTTAATCGACCAAAGTATTCTTAATGTTTTATTGCCTTTTGGTCGTTGAATTGTCAGCATAATGAATATGAAATTTCTTTGTTATTTCCTCGTTAACTCTACAGTCTCCGCAACCTTACAGTGCTCATGTAGGCCGTGAAAAAAGATGGATTTCTCTGTCGGGGAACACCACCGATTGGCTTCTACAACCTATTTATAAATTACGCACTTTAAGGAGGCGATATTTGGACCATCTGGAGTTTTATATCCTCTTTGATGTGTTCCTTGATAGAACACTCGCTTTATCTCCTCAATATTCTTTAGTCCCTTCGATAAATTACGCACTTTAAGGAGGCGATATTTGGACCATCTGGAGTTTTATATCCTCTTTGATGTGTTCCTTGATAGAACACTCGCTTCATCTCCTCAATATTCTTTAGTCCCTTCGATCAAAGCTTGATCGTCAGTGAAGACATTGATTTATATGCATATTTATTTCCTTGCCGAACATATTGTTTCATATTTGTCGAACGGCAAGAAAACAAATAAGATCCTTCTTTTTAAATGGTTTGATTTTTGCGGCTAACGAGCGGACATGGTGAATTTTGAGTTTCTCCACGCTCTGTAGCATTGTGTCGTCACCCCATTGTCTCTGCGTCCTCGAGAATGATGGAATGCCTTTATCGATAGCGTTGCTGCATCATTCTGATTGGTCAGCGTGCAAGTCTGCCTGCTTCTCCATTTTTGAATGCCTTTAACTTCTTCAGAATTGAAATCATTTTTCTCTTTCTATGTGCTGGCGTGGATTGGTTAGTCGTTCCTTTAATCTAATACTAATATGAAGCTCTCTTAGTAATGATTTGATTTAGTTGCGGAGAATTGTATTCTTACAAGTAGGGTCACAACTTCAAATCTTGTAATAGGTAGGATGTGTTGCACGAAATGTTTGTCTCATTTGTAGTATGGTTGGATGGATGTTTTTTATATGAAGTTTGGAGTAGTTTCATAATAATATAGGTAATCTATGGACTAAAAAACAGATCACCTATTATTATAATTGGAAAAAGACCTATTGCTATTATTTATTTCTACAATTAAGAACATTCTCCTTTGCTTAGATGAAAAACTCTCTCTCTCTCTCTCACTCACACACACACACACACACTTAGGATTAAGTAATACTGAGAGGGGGCGGTGGAGAATCAGTATTACAACACTTTAAATATGAACGTAATAATTTCCAACTTAACCATATAATTACTGAAATGAAAAGAACATAAGCACTCAACACATAACTCACAACACCATGAATTGTTGTTGAGGAAACCCTGGCCAAGGGAAAACCCCAGTGGGGATGGTACCCACAAATATGCACTAAAAGTATTGTGTCCCTATTAGGAGATCTAGCCGTGTTAGAAGCTAAATATTACATTACCATATTTCCTTGTTAGAGGAATACAAAACCATGTTAAAGGTATATTAGCACACTTCTCATACAATCACAAATATAGTTATGTTACAATGAATTATTAGTAGTGAACAATACAAGCATCAACTATGATTAGATAGTTCTAGTTGTAGCTCACATAAACATCTGTCTGACATCACAATGCATCCATCTCATCTACATACATTCCATCCATCCATCATACTTCGCTTTAGAAAAAGCTCTTCATATATATATATATTATTAAATTACGCAGTCAACTCTCAAATACATTAAAAAATAAAATTATTATTGTGCAAAGAGTAAATACAGGGTTGACAACCTTATACTACCAAAGTATAGGTTATCCCAATCCCAATCCATCTTAGCACGTTTGGATTCCATGTCGTACTCCCTTAATCATCGCGACCTTTCATCTTTCCGAAATCATTGTTCCTCTTTTCGCATACCTCCAATACATTGTAACTTACTGCACAATCAAAAACAAAATGTAAGCGACCTTAACTGAAGGTCATACATACCCTAAAATATCCTTTCCTAATCTTGCATACCTCCATTCTCCATATACTAAATTTTCTGTCCAAAATTGTACTGCTATACTATGTATTTATGTTTATTGTACTTAGTTATTTTGCAATCTATATCTCCAAAACTATAAACAACTCCAAGCAATCATCCATACCAGATGTGTTGCCATAAATGACAACCCTCAAGTGTCACATAACACTCCAAAATGAATCACTTGCCAACAATCTCTCCCTTTGGCACTGATGACAACACTTAGTGAAAAATGACTAAGTGTCAATACCAAAAATATGTTTGTGTATATGTTTTACATATCTTATTTATTCTATACATTTTTCATCTCTTCTCTTCGCCCCCTTTGGAATCAATGGCAAAGGTATACAAAAATGTATAATACATCAATATTGTACCACTACTTACTAGAAAGTTTAGATCATTTTTAGTACATCTCAGAAAGATTTTTCCAAGATATTCACTTCCTCTATCCAAGTCTTCACTAGTAGCTGACTCACATGAATCAACTCATTCTATACAAATGAAGATGTCTCTGCATCCTTTAGCTTAGTAAGCATATGTGTTGTAAGGGTCTGCACTATCTTCTCCCTGTCAGAGATATGGACCTCAAGAATTGATAGCTTAGGAGTGAATAGACTCTTTAGCATACCAAACCTTGCCATAACTCTCCCTCTTTCTATATCCAATACACTTAGTTTGTCCAATATCTTGGACACCTCTCTATCTAGATCCAATATAGATTGCGAGGATGTCTCACAACTGTCCATCATCTTGTCTAGAGTAATTCTATCTTTCACTACTATATCCTCAATATTCTTGATATGTCTGATAGGGTTTATACAGTAACTGTATAATTTTCTTCCACATGTGACACAACCTTTTGCCTTAGATATAGTCTTTTTCAGTATTCCCAAGTCCCATGAAATAGACTTGCACACTTCTTCCAATTTATTAGCGAGATATTTCTTCTCAAACTTCTCTTCAGCATTCTTCTCTAATGACTCATAATGACTGTCAAAGTCATCTAACTCCTTGTTAAAGTTCTCTCAATCATCTTTTCCCTAAAAAGTAAGAGGCTCTGGAAGGAGTTTCTTGAAAGTATCAACTGATCTTGTCATTACCTTTGTCTTCTTCTCTCCTTTCTGCTCAAATATTTCTTTACCCTTACTAAATGTGATGTAGGATAACTTCATCAGCTCATCCACATCCATGTTCTCAATGTTAGGCCTCAAAGTCTTGTCTCCACTTGCCAACAATAAAGGTAAAGAAACCGATGTAAGAGTTTCCTATTTCACTTCAACTTTATTCACTGTATCTTTCACTATTTCATCTTTGTTTTCTTTCGTATTTCCTTTCTCTGTCAAATCCTTGTCACTATTTGCTTCAATGTTTGTATCTTTCTCGGAAGGGTCATTCACATCTTGCAAAGTGTCCAATGACAGAGGCACACCAAAAATAAAGAAATCTGGTTGCTTTACAGTGCTCACATATTGACTAGTATCTTCACTTATTTATTTATCAAGATTTACTTAAGCCTTCATTGATGATTCAACGTTCTCAATAGATTTGGTCTTAGTAGCCTTAGGTGGCAAGGTCTTCTTAGGGTCAGCTCCCCTCAAGACCTTTTCCATATCTCTCTGCATCTCCTCTATTACTTCATCATATCTTCTTCTCATTATATTTACTAATCTTTTCTTGGTTCTCAGTAAGGGTTTTAGGTCATTCAATATTTTCTCCATCTCCTTAACAGACACAACATGTAACATGTTTTCCATTGTTTGTTTTCTAATTAATTCATCTTCTTTCTATGCTAATTGTTTCCTCAAGTACTCCAATCTCATATAGCTCTTCAGGTATACTACCTCCAATTTCTAACAAATTCTTCTTAAAAACAAGCAAATGATTAATTATTATCATCAATCAGAAGGTTCTTAGATGCCTCATACCTGGGTAAGTGCAAGAAGTTGAGTCCACTTCTAGAGGAATTTTTTGTGCGTGAAACCCTCTTTTTGAAAAAAATATGTTTTCTAAAGAATTTGTCCACCAATTAAAAACCCATTTTAGATATGATTACATATATTATAAATACATATTTTATTTTTAAATCGGACTAATATTTTTAATTTTTAAATAATTTCTAATAGCGGAGGTCAATAAGTATGAAAAACCAAGTTTCCTTATTTTTTATAACACTACATTATTTTTCATATTTTTTGAAAAAATAAATTATATGCCATCAAACTATAGAAAATTATTTTTACTTTGAAAAAAAAAGAAAAATAAAAAATGATGAGTTTAGGTCAACTTATGCTTTCCGTAACTACCCAGAAGCACAAGGTTGCTAAGAGAATAAATCACATCAATGGAAATCAGGGTAAACTGAGTAAGGAAGAGGATATCAAGAAAGAAATGACTGGTTATATCAACAAGCCTGCTAATTCAAAGATGGCGAAAACCTTGAGCAGGAAACCTCTAGCGATTTCCTCGAGCGGGAACCAAATTTCAAATCCTGGCCATGGCAGTGCAATTTTTGTAGGTACAGTACCTACTCTAGAAGCTTCTCTTCCAGTAGGAGGGCTCCTTCCCTAGCATAATGACACCAAGGTTGATTTTTACCAAAATAGGTTGAAGTCAACCAAGATTACTGTACCTGAGAGTACCCTGAATGAGGGTCCCTCGGTAGGTCCTCAATAGGCTCAAGAATCTTGCAAAGCTAGAGTGTCAGCTCCCAAGGGAAAGTGGGCGGGCCTCTTTGGTATTAAACCAATAGGGAAATCTTCCTTTCCTACGGTTAATGTGATATCCAACCCGAAAAAAGGAGAATTCTCTATAATTATCCCTGATCCTTTGATCGATCAGTCCATTTTGGCAATGGAAACAACCCTGATAGGCAAGTTTGCAAGTGGAAGACCTAATATTAAAGCTGTCAGATTGTTTGCTAAGAGGAAATGGTTTCTGAAAGGGAAAGTCGATATTGCTGCAATGGCTAAAGGATTCTTTTCCTTCGAGTTGTCCAATATAGAAGATGTCTCTCATATTCTCTGTAGGGGCCCTTGGATGCTAGGCCGCTTCTCCCTTGCCCTGCATAAGTGGTCCCCTAATCTGGTTCTAAATGATTCGGCTTTCTTTGTCTCAGCTCCGGTCTGGGTCAGATTCCTAGGGCTTCCACTTGAATATTGGCATGAAGATGTTCTTGGAGGATTAGCTAGTTCCTTTGGAGAACTCCTATCGATTGATCCTATGACAACAACTAAAATGAGAAGGGTGTATGCCAGGATTTGTGTTAACATCCTCTAGACGGTGGATCTTCCAAACAATATAGTGATTAAATCTAAGCTTGGATCTTGGTCGCAAGAAGTAGAGTTTGAATCCCTCCCCTTTGTGTGCTTTACCTGCAAGGAATCAGGTCATAGGGAAAAATAATGCCCTCTCAAGACTCAGAAAGCAAAAAATCTCCCTCCAAAGGAACAAAGGAAGATCTGGAAGGAAAAATCTCTGATTAACCCCCCAGTTCCTGCATCAACAAAGCTAGTGATATATATAGAGAAAGATGTTGTTACTAGTCTGATGAATGCTTCAATGGGAGATACCAACCAAAAATGCTATGGGGATCCTCCCATGTTAAAGACAACTGAGCCAGAGGACTTCTTCGAAGAAGGAGAAATTGTTGAAGATCAAAAAGGTATGGAAACCTTTTGTGTTGAGAATTCCTTTTCTCCTTTAGAAGTTATAATAGATCTAGGTGCTAAATTGGCTGATAGCCCTCAAACCCCGAAGAAAAACCCTAGCTGGGTAGACTCGATTGAAGAATCTAACCCTTTTTTAGAAGATGGAGGGGACCCTTGGAGAGAGGTTTCTTCCAGAAAGAAGAAACACACTAGAAACATATCTGGGATGCCCCAAGGAGGAGTGGTAACTAGAGCAAAGAAAGCGGATGTGGGTACTCCAAAACTTCTGAGAGGCCGCCCTAAAAATAGCTTCACTCGTGATCAGGAGAGTAGACAAAGTATAGTGGATGGGCGACAAAGGACCATCCATGATTGCTCCCAATAGTTATAAATGAAGATTATCTCATGGAACATTAGGGGATTAAATATCCCCCACAAGAAGGATGTACTGAGAAACTTAGTCAGAGATCAGAAACCAGATATCATTCTTATACAAGAAACTAAAATGACAAGAGATAAAGTGGAAAAGATAAAATTGTTCAAAAATTGTGGAGCGACTGGGTGTAGCTCAGTGGGAGCCTCAGGTGGAATTGCTACCTTTTGGAACCTGAACACTATCTCTAGGGACCTTATCAAATTGGAAGGCAATATCTCTTCTATAAGATTTAACCATATTCAAGACGGATTCACTTGGGTCCTCTCTAACATTTATGCTCCCAACTCAAAAATTGGAAGAGATAGATTCTGGCGGAGATTGGAAGCAAAGAGAAGTAAATTTAAGCATGATTACTAGATGGTGGTTGGAGACTTTAATACTCCCCTGACAAACTCTAAAAAAATGGGTGGTATCTCCTCTCAGATTGATAGTGGAATAGCTCTCATGGACTTTATCAATAACCAAGCCCTCTTGGACCTTGAACTTAGAGGTGGTAACTTTACCTGGTCTAACAAAAGAGTTGTGGATAATTTGATTCAAGTTCATCTGGATAGGTCCCTTCTAACAATGGACTAGATTCTTCTCTATGACTGTTTTCTATCCTCTCTTCCTAGAGTTGGCTCTGACCACTCTCCTATTTCTATTCAAGAAAATCCTATTTCGGGGAAGAGTAATTATCCTTTTCGATTCAAAAAAATGTGGATGCACCACCCTAACATTGCTAAGCTTATTGAAGAGTGGTGGAATATCAAAGTGGAGGGAAGTGCAATGTAAAGAGTGGTTCAAAAACTTAAAAACATTAAAAGCAGAGTCAAGGTTTGGAATAAAGAAAAATTTGGAGATATTTTTAAAAATAAAAGTCTGGTCAAAGTTGATCTCAAAGAAATTCAAAGAATTATTGACCTAGAGGGCTTGATGGAGGACAACAAAGTCAAGGAAAATAAAATTCAAGTTGACTACCATAATATTATCTCTAAGGAGAAGGTATTTTGGAGACAACGTTGTGGAGCTCTTTGGCTCCATGTGTGTGATAAAAATACCAGGTTCTTCCACCTTATTGCCCAGAAGCACAAGGCTGCTAAGAGAATAAATCACATTAATGGAAATCAGGGTAAACTGAGTAAAGAAGAGGATATCAAGAAAGAAATGACTGGTTACTTTTCTTCCCTTCTCAAAGCTGACCCTGACCTCTCTGAGGATAACCAACATTTGCTGCTGGAAATGATCCCTTGTATTCTGTCAAGAGAGGATAATAAGATGCTGGACAAAATTCTGTCAACTTTGGAAATAAGAGCGACTACCTTCTCTTTTGAAGGAGAAAAATGTCCAGGCCTGGATGGATTCCCTCCCTTCTTCTTCCAATCCTTTTGGCATATTATGGAGAAAGATATCTCGGATGCGGTTAAAGAGTTCTTTGGATATAGTTCTCTGCTGAGAGAAGTTAATTCCACCTTTTTTGTCCTCATTCCTAAGAGGCTAGGAGTGGATAATACTGACAGTTTTAGACCGATCAGTTTATGTAACACTTTTTATAAGATTATTTCTAAGGTCCTCACGACCCGTATCCTGAAGATCCTCCCAAAAATTATATGCCCCCAGCAAAATGGTTTTGTTTCGGGTAGGCAAATCCTGGATTCCATTATCTTTGTTCATGAGAACATCCACTTGCTGGAGGCCTCAAAAAAGAATGGATTTCTCATGAAGGTGGATATATCTAAGGCTTACGACAGAGTGGACTAGAAATTTCTCTACAAAGTTTTATCTGCTTTTGGTTTCTCCGCGAAAGTGATTGGTCTTATCCAGCAACTCATTGGTTCCCCTTCTATCTCGGTGCTGGTGAATGGTTTAGTCTCTAATATTTTCTTTCCTTCAAGAGGCCTCTGACAAGGAGACCCTATCTCCCCCATCCTTTTTGCTATCATGACTGAAAGCCTTGGGAGAATGTTCACTAAAGGGGTCTTGGAAAGGAAGATTCTTGGCCTTCTCCCCTCTTCCTCCTGCCCTCCAAGCTCCCATGAGAAGTTTGTGGATGACACTGTCCTTATGGGATCTTCCTCTATTAAAGAAGCTATATCTATCAAGAAATATCTTGACTCTTATTCTTTGGGTATTGGTTAGCTTATAAACTGGGATAAAATTTGCCTCTTCTTCATCAACACTCCCCTGGATCGGCAGAGGAGAATGGTGACTATTCTAGGTTGTTCTATTTCTGTTCTATCCTCAAGCTACTTAGGTCTTCCATTGGGAAGTAAACCAATTGATTCTTTCTAGATGGCAATTGTGGAGAAATTCAATAAAAAACTTGCTGGGTGGAAAGGATCCCTCCTTAGAACTGCTGGAAAAGTTATGCTACTTAAGAGCTCCCTCCAAAATCTCCTAGTTTATGCCCTGAGTCTTTTAAAAATTCCTTCTAAGTTTGCAGATACTATTGAGAAAATTCAGAAAAGATTTTTATGGTCTGGAACTGAAGTTAAGGACAGAATTCACCTTGTGGCTTGGGAAAAAGTGTGTAAGATGATCAAACTTGGGGGACTGGGTATTAGAAGAATTAAGGACATCAATACTGCTCTCCTAGCTAAGCAGTGCTGGAGAACTTTTGATGAAGAGAAAGGCTAGAACAAAATTCTTAAGTCTAAGTATCTTTTTGACACTCCTATTAATTGTTCCCTCTCTTCCCCTAATGTTGTTCAGGGCTTGGTGATTTGGAATAGCATTTTAAAGGCTAGACCCCTAGCTACAAAAGGGGCCCGATGGAAAGTTGGTAACGGGCAGAAAATTAATTTATGGGATGGTCCTTGGTTTAGAGAAAAGCCTTTGATCTAGTACCCTAGAATGGATAACATTGTGGTCATGTGTAAATTCAGATTTGGTTGTAAAGTGGTAGACTACTGGAGGGAAAATAAATGGTTAAACCTGTAGGATATTGATCCCATGCTGAAAAATATTAACCTAGATCTTACTCCTTGGGTTATTAATGCTAATAGAGAAGATGAACTAATCTGGGCCCCTAATCCTAATGGTATCTTTTATGTGGCCTCTGCCTATTTGGTGATCAACCCAAGGGAGGAAGAGCCTAAAAGAGCTAAGGTTTGGTTCCCTTCTCTGATCGCTAAAATTAACTTTTTTTATTGGCTGTTTATACAGGACAAAATCCTTACTACTGATAATCTAAAGAAAATAGGATGGATTATCCATAATAGATGCTATCTCTGTATGAAAGAGGCTGAGACCTCTACTCACCTTCTGCTCCATTGTCAGTTCACTAAGGAAATATGGAGGGTGGTGTTACAGTACTAGAAAGTTAGCTGGGTGTTCCCCAATACTATTCAAGATTTTCTGGAACAATGGAGAGCCCCAATTCAACACCCTTTGGAAAAACTTGTTTGGGATTATACAGGGCCTCATGTCATATGGAGAATATGGAAAGAAAGGAATGACAGGATATTTTGAGACAAAAAATCTACTCCTATCTTGATTGGATCCAAAATTATCATCAGTGTTAATGAAAACACTAAAGTTGCAGTTGAATTAAAACCTAAACTTCTGGAAGGGCTCAATGATAATGAGATCCTTCAGAATTGGGACTTCACTTCAAAATATAAAACCCCTCTTTCTCCCTGGGAGTCTAGGATTTGGAGTTCTCCTCCTCCTAGATGGCTCAAAGTGAACTTTGACAGAGTGGCTAAAGGAAACCTTGGTAGAGTAGGATGTGGGAGCATAGCTAGAAATTCTAAAGAAAAGTGCATTGCGGCCTCGGCTCATCCGTTAGGATATCAAACTAGCCATATGGCTAAAGCTATGGCAGCCCTCAATGCCTGCAAACTTGCTAAAATGCAGACCTATTCTAAATTGTGGCTGGAAGGGGATTCTTTGAATACAATAAATTGTATTAAAGAAATTAATTCTCCCTCGTGGAATACTAGTCATATCTTTGATGAAATTAAAACTCTAATGGAAGGATTTGATGTCACCTATGCCAGTCATGCCTACAGAGAGTCCAACTATGTGGCGAACAGCCTGGCAAATGTGGGTGCCTTTAGTGATGATGTCAGATACTGGAATGGTAATCAAGGATTAAGTATTGATATCGCTAATCTTGTGATGTACGATCAAATCTATCATAAACCCAGAAATATTCTCAATAATGATGACAAGAAAGGCTAGTTTTAAGAGTTGCCTCAAATGTGAGCTTTGCATGTACGACAAAAAGTGCATTAATTATAACACTTATGGGAAAAGTGTTATCATTTCTATTAAAGGGAAGAATTTTACTATCATTTATTCTCAAACTCCTCATTTCGATTTTTCTCTGTCGTATTCTGATCTCTGGTTCTCTGGCATTATGGGAGGAAAGCTGAAAAGGAAAGAACCGTCAATCTATAAATGGAAGAAAGAAAAAGAGGTCTGGAAGAGACTCAAGAAAGGTGGGGTAATAGACTATATGGAGAGACTCCACAAAAATAATAAGGACATCTCCAAGGAATTTGCGGACAGCTGGGACAATGGTTAGGTAACTCTGTGTGGTAAAACTTTTAGAGTGACAAAAAAACTTATCTCTGAAATCACGGGTCTTAAGTTGTCTGGTCTGAAATATTATAGAGGTGTTGTCATGGCTAAAAATGCTGCTAAAATGTACTCTAAGACTAAGGTTTAAAAAGACCTTTTAGTTAAGCAGTCGGGTGATTTCTTCTGCGGGATCATATGAAGCTTTTTTGGGCTAAGGTTGTCAAAGCTATAATGTAGTATTTTACCCTTGAGGGTCGTTACACTAGGGTTTACAATTTCCATTTTATGTTGGTTAGTCATTTCCACTTCAATAGGAGAATCTCTTTTCCTTTTTTTCTTTTTAAGTCTCTGAAAAATAGTATCTTGGAGAATAGAAAGAATGTTGCATCGCCAATCCTCCATGATGGGCTTATACTATTAATTTATGAGCATGCTAAATTTAAGATGCAGGGAAACCCTAAGGAGGAAGACTTGAACAGAGGTAAGAAAGGTAAAAGACCTATGACTACCAAAAGCAACAATCCTGGTAAAAAGAAGAAGGGCAAAGCCAATACTAGTGGTGAAGAGCATATCAAGATCCTCACGAAGGAGGAAGGCATGTGCACGGACAACGAAACAGGGTCTAAGGAGAAGGATGTGAAAAAATAAACAGGGGAAGCCTCTAAATTCCTCTCTAAGGAAAAGGACATGGAAACAGAGGAAGACATAGAGGGGTGATCCCACAATAGTGGGTTACACTTTTTTGGAGGAATAAATTCCTCATGAATCCGTGAGGTGGGAGGATTTAGATGGGTACTTTCGATAGAAAGTACCTAATTATTTCGATCGAAACATTCATAGTTTCGATTGAAACTACTTTTTTTCTTAGTTTCGATCAAAACTAAGCTAGTAAAGATTTTAGTGGGATTTTGACCCATACGCATGTTAAACTAAGAAAGTACTTTCGATAGAAAGTACTTTGGATCGAAACTAATTAGTCTCGATCAAAAGTACTTTCTATCGAAACCCCCAAAATTGAGGTTATCTGCAAAGGCTAATAGAAATATGTAGTTTTCATGGCTTTGGGGCTCAAGCGCAGGGCTCAAATGGAAGAATAGGGACACCTCCTTTTGCATCACACAAGTACTCTGAACGAGAATTCTAATGAATATAGATTTGACAAATTTTGAATTAATTAGGTCTATGTATTTTGACGTGCATCAGATGTAGGTTTTTTATCCAATATAAACTTCCAGGTTTGACGTTCAATGAAAAATAGTAGAAAAGAGAAAAAAAATTTGAAAAATAACAGTGCCCTCCGGCTTTGAGTCTTTTTTCTATCAAAAAAAAAACTGAATTTCAAAAAATACACAAGTTATTAGCTACGCAGTCAACGTATGTCACAATTACGGTTTACTCTACTTCAAACATTCATAAAATATGCAATAATCATGATAATGTCATCAAACCAATTACATGCCCTCCGTATGGATGTTATAAAACCAATTTTGAAAGAAGCGCATTGATATCTATTTTAGAAAAAAAGTTATGTTGTACGAAGTCATTGTACCTTTTTGAAAATGACATTTTCAGAAACATAGCAGTTTTAGTGGGAGAAAAAAAAAACATTAAAATAAATTAAAAAAAATTAAAAAAATATATTTAGGATCTAGACAGAAAATCCTAAAAGACTCTAGTTTACTTCATCTTCTGATTTAACATATTTTAACAACAATATGCATCCGAATGTGAAAGTTTTTCTCAAAATGTAGACTTCAATGTCTGTTTAGGAAAAAAAGTGTAACCCACTATTGTGGTATCACCTAGAGTTCCTTGAGCATGAATTAACAGATTCATCTGAGGAGGTTGGAAATGATAGTAAAGGCAGCTTTGATGAAAAGGAAACAGAGGGCCATGATAAAAATAGCCTTAGGGATGACCCTATGGCTGTGGAGGTGGAAAAACCTAATTCTCCTACTAAAAATTACAGCGAACCTATCCTGAAGACTAAAGAGAAGGGTATTTCTGACACTACCCCTATTCTGGTGAACTA
Source organism: Thuja plicata (assembly GCA_018584345.1). Lineage (NCBI taxonomy): Eukaryota > Viridiplantae > Streptophyta > Pinopsida > Cupressales > Cupressaceae > Thuja > Thuja plicata. The sequence continues at coordinate 366,327 of MU225851.1, forward strand.
TGTGGAATCTATGTCTTTTGAGGGTAGGACTTCCAGAGAAGACAAGGCTAGGGGATCTGAGGACAATGAAAAAGGTAAAGATAGAGAGGAGGATAGTCATGGTAATGAGACCGACAAAATGCAAAATCCCTGTAGGTTTATTCAATTTGTTAGAGAAAGGGATGACATGGATCTGCAGTTGAATACCTGGCTTCTGGAAGAGATAAGAGATATTAATAGAAAGTATGATGACCTCCAAGATAGAGTTAATAAGCTGGCAGTCCTAATTGCTAAACCCCTCAAAGAAGATTCAACCAAGGAAGATAAGGAGGAGAATATGGAAAAGAGACTTTTGGAGAAACTTGAGTTGAGGATCAATGTTGTGGTTAACTTCTGCCAGTGAACTACTGAGAGTTGTATCCAGAGCATAGAAGAAACCCTCAGCAGAATAATGAAAAAAATTGTGAGGGAATGAAAGTGACTGACAGTAATCTTAGGGCTCTGCTTTCTGTGCTGAATGGGAACTCTAACACTATTGTGGTTCATCTGGATAATATTGTTGATCCCAGCATTGCTGGCCCAGGGACTCAAACAATGTATAGTGCCAAAAAAGTGAAACAGGGGAGCTCTAAAGAAATTAATGAACTCAAAGAAGCCATTGACCAATATAAATATGTGATGAAAGAGTCTGCTGAGATCTTGAAGCAGACCTGATCTTGGTTGCTGGGGCTAGTTTTCTTTTTGTTTTTTGTTGTATTTTGACTGCGTGATCTTGCTGGTGGGGTCCTCCATGCTATCTCTTCTTTTTCCCCAACTGATTTTTATGGTTTTGTCTGTTAGTTTTTGCCTATGTTTCTAATTGCCTATCTTTAGTTTTTTGTAAAGGGTTATTGTTCCCTTCAAAAAATGCTTTACCCTTAATCGAAAACTTATGTTTTCCGTACACGAGGGGTTTAAAAAATAAAAATTACGCCCAATAAAAAAATAGTAGAAAAACATATATTCAATAAAAAATTTAAAAAAATATGCTCATCAATCATGAGTGTCTTAAAAGTGATATTCCAAAAGGACTCAAAAAAATAATTTAATTTATCTCAAATTATGGTTGTCGTACATGTTATGATAAACTATCCTATACCCAAGAGCCAGTCTACAGACATCCTCAAGAACAAAGAGACAAAAAAAAATAATGTATTGAGATAATGAGTTAATGAGGTATTGAGGTAAATACAAAGGTACAAAGGCTCTACTTATATAGGCAAGAGTAGATAGGAAACATAGACAAGGTTGAGAGAAGTGTCTCAACCTGGAGGGAGGAGAGCTCTAATAGAACTCTGTTAGAATAGTCCCAAAGGATAACTGAGAGGGGGGGGGTGAATCAGCTATCAATATCTTTAATTCTTTTACTTCTTTAACTTTAGAATACAATAAAGTAAATACACATTCAAATAACACAGTACAAAACACACAATTTGATTACGGAGAAACCAAATGGTAAAAACCCCGGTGGGAATTAACACCCATAATGAACTATACTTGTTTATAGTAATCCCTGTTAGAAGATATTTTAACCCTGTTAGGAGTTGTACTTTACAATGCAATAAGTATAGTGAACCCTGGTTAAGGGTCTGACCCTATTAGGAGTCTTTTACAGATAACCCTATTAGGGTTGAGGACTCACTGTCCAAAAGCTCATTGCTTCAATGGTGAAGGCTACAACATTATGTAGAACAGATATGCACTATATCTAATGATGAACTTTAGAGTAGACCTACTATCTTGATAAGTTCCAACATATTATAATCTTCTACTGCTTCTTCACATAGACTCTTGATGAATGAACCACATCTGATATTCTGCTCTGTACATTTTCTTTCTCTTTTCGTATCATTCACACTTAGTGTATCACAAATGAATTGCTATAAGTATCTTCCTCAAAGTATGAGATCATGCAACCTGTAAGACAAATCATCATAAAATCCTTGTTGGCTTTACTAATCACACAAGCATAATTATAACCGTGCAAATATAAATTGAATAGACACAACGCTTCACTAAGTCGGCCTCACCAATTTAACTCTAACTTTGCAATCTTCTTGAAACATGTTTGGCACCTTTAGATAACTATTATCAACTCATAAATAATTATGAATATACACATGCATATCTTGAAGATAGGCACAACTCTAGAAACACAATAAATATGTTGGCTCTGAACAGATACTCTTCACAGACTATAACTGCCAATAACAGAATTACACAACTTGACTGAAACATCATATCTAGATTTGTGTGTATGAACATAACATACTAAACATGTCTACAACATGTATCTAACCATGAAAGGCTTGATATCATCATTCTGATAAGTACATATAGAATCACTACTATGTATTATATGTTGTCATTAATGACAAATATACAATCAGTCAACTGCACAAAAACAAATCTTCAACAATCTCCCCCTTTGACACTGATGACAACATATGATATTAAAAACATCTTCAGCACATGGTGTCTTCTTTCTTTTACAATCTTCTCAATATCCTCATCAAGGATTCCTCTACATTGCTTCAGTTCTTCTGACTATTTTTATACTCCCCCATAGTATATGCTCCCCCTTAGTACATACTCCCCCTTTGACATCAATGGCAAAGGATGCCATAAAAAATTAGGCACAGGTACTATTCTAGAAGTAGAGTAGTCAACCATTCATTAGTCACTAAGGACTGATGTTCTTGCTACTTTATCTAATCAGACTCACAATAGGGAATTACTCCCAACTTCTCCCTGAGATACTCAAAAGTATCTTTTGATAAAGGCTTTGTGAAAATATCTGCCAACTGTTCTTTGGTTCTCACATAGTCCAATTTCACTTCTTTGTCTGCAAACTTTTCTCTTAGAAAATGGTACTTGATCTCTATGTGTTTTGTCTTTGCGTGCATCATAGTGTTCTTAAACATGTTAATAGTGGTAGTGTTATCATAGTGAATAACAATAGGATAATCAATCTGAATACCAAAGTCTTTAACCATCTGCTTGATCCAAACCATGGTTGAACAATTCAGTGTTGCTGCAACATATTTAGCTTCTGCTGTTGAATGAAAAATACAATGCTACTTCTTGCTTATCCAAGAAACCAACCTATCTCCAAGAAATACTGCTCCTCTCAAAGTACTCTTCCTATCATCAATACAACCTTCCCAATCTGCATCTATATACACATGAAGTTGTACATTCTCTAATTTAGGATACTATAAACCATAGTCTATAGTTCCCTTTAGATATCTGAATATCCTCTTGATTTTAATTAGGTGATTCTTCTTGTGTTCAGCTGCAAATCTTCGAACAATGCCAACTAGATTAGATATGTCAGGTCTAGATTGAGTTAGATAAATGATGTTTCCAATCATAGATCTGTACAATGTCTTATCAACTGCTATGGAATCATCATCTTTTGAAATATTGCTTCCTATTATCATAGGAGTGCATACTGGCTTACAGTCTTCCATCTTAAAGGTCTTCAATATTTCCTTAACATATTTTGACTAATTAATAAATATACCTTTATCTTTCTGCTTAGTCCCAAAAAGTATTTTATAGCACCAATCATGCTCCTCTCAAATTCATTCTGCATTTCTTTTGCAAATGCTACACTAAACTTGTCATTACCTCCAAAGATAATGTCATCAACAAATATGGCAACTAGCAGTAATCCATCAGGTGTCTCTCTTGTGAATAAGTTACAATCTACTGTACCTTTCTTGAATCCAATCTTGGTAAGATAACCATCAAGTCTCTCATACCAAGCCCTTGGGGCCTGTTTAAGACCATAGAGTGCTTTCTTCAATCTGCATACCATGTCTAGTTTATCTGAAAGATTAAATCCTTCAAGTTGGTCAATGTAGACTTCTTCCTTCAAGTCAACATTTAAAAAGGCTGACTTTACATCCATTTGATAAACTTTAAAGTCTTTGAATGTTGCATAGGTTAAAAAACAATTTTATGGCTTCCATTCTGCTCAAAGGGGCGAATGTATTAGTGTAGTCTATTCCTTCTCTCTGTGCATATCCTTTACAAACCAATCTTTCTTTGTTTCTTACTATTGTACCTTCTTCATTCATCTTGTTTCTAAAGATCCACTTTGTTCCAATCACATTTTTGTCACTGGGTCTAGGAACCTATTCCCATGTCTCATTGTTAATTATCTGATCTAATTCTTCTTTCATTGCATTCTTCCAATCAGAATCATTACAAGCAGCTTCAACACTTAAGGGTTCAATCTATGAAAGTAAACATACCTCTTCATCCATTGTTAGAATTTTTTATTTTGATCTGGTCAAAACACTACTCCTGTGATTTCCAATGATATCATCTTTAGAGTGGTATCTAGATATGAATTTAGGAACCTTAGGTGTGACTTCTTCTTCTGTAATCTGTGATTCTTCTCTGCTTCATTCAGGGTCATTGCATGAGACATCAATGCAATCAAACATTTCTTCAATAACAATATCTTTGCTGCTAGGCATGGGTTCATCTTCAATCATAGGTGCATATTCCTAGTACCTTTCAAGGATCATGAAGTTTTCATCAATATTTACATAAGTACTTTCAATTATCTTTTTCAATCTCAAATTTTAACATCTATATGCTTTGCTTTTAGTATAGTAACCAAGGAAAATACCTTCATCGCTTCTTGCATCAAACTTACCAACACCATCATGTCTCTTGATGTATCACTTGCTGGCAAAGATTCTGAAATATTTCACTATAGGTACATTACCAAACCAAAGTTCATAATGTGTTTTGTCCATGCCTGGCCTTAGTTGAGTTTTTTTTATACTATAGACTTCTCTATTGACTGCATCTCTCCAATATGTGTGCTCAACTTTTCCTTCAATCATCATAGTGTGTGTTGTATCAAGTATGATCATGTTCCTCCTTTCTACAATCCCATTCTACTATGGGGTTCTGGGAGAACTCAACTATCTTTTTATTCCATGTTCTTCACAGTAGTCATAAAACTGATCAGAGGTGAACTCTCCTCCTCTATCTGATCTTAAACATTTCAGTTTTAATCTAGATAAATTCTCAACCTTAGCTTTGAATATTTTGAACTTCTCAAAGGCTTCTGACTTCTCTTTTAAGAACGTAACCCACATCATCCTTGAAAAATCATCAAAAAACCAAATGAAATACCTTTCTTCATAGTATGATCTTGTTTGAGTAGGACCACATAAATTTTTATGCACTAGGTCAAATGTGTTTTCAGCTAAGTTCTACTTGCTTCTGAAGGAACTCCTTACATGATTTCCCATAACACATTCCCTGTATATTGTGTGAATTGGTCTGGCTATACTTGGAAGATGTCTAACTTCCTTGACATTACTTATCTTTACTATGTTATCAAAATTGATATGACAGAGTCTCTTGTGCCATAACCAACTGTCATCTACTTTTGCAAAAAAACAACTTACATATGAATTGAGCTGAAAAACATTACCTTTTGTTTTTTTATCCTGATGCAATCATGTCTCCATTTTTGTTTCTAATGATGCATTTGTTTTCTTTTAATTCCAAATGATAACCTTTTTCAAGTAGCTATCCAACAGTTAGCAAGTTACGATGTAATCCATCAACATGCAAAACGTCATCTGTCTTATTATTTCCATCCAGGGTGATGGATTTGTTGCCTATGATAGGTTTGGGAGTGGTATCTCCAAATCTAACCATACCATTTTTGTATTTTTCTAGATGAAAAAATCTATCTTTGTCACTTGTCATGTGGTGAGAGCATCCACTGTCAATGATCCAATCTTTTCTGATGTCTGCTTTGGAAATTACGGATAAATCTTGTGCTTACTTTTCATTTGCAGTGTCCATTTCCTCAAGCAAATTTTCCATGTCTCTAAGGGCAACGAATCCAATTTAATCTTCTCTTGAATCTTCATCAGTTACACCTTCTTCAGCATGATAGCATTCCTTTATGTATTTAGGTTTATAATCAGATCTAAACTTCTTGACTCTTGTGGGATACTTAGATGCAAAGTGGCCAATCTTGTTGCATGAAAAACATTTGAATGGAAGTTGTCCTTCATATTTCCTTTTTCCTTTCTTTTCTCTTTTAGCAATCATAGCAATAATTTCTTCCAGTTCTTCATCAACATTTTCTTTCTCATTATGGCTAGAGATGTGTAAGGATTTCTTACCATGGACTGAGGCTTTGAAAGTTGTTTCACTTTTTGGTTCAGTCTTTAATCTTGATATATCAAATGCAGAGATTTTACTGATCAAAGTCTCTCTTTTTAAGTCTTGTGAAAATTGCATAGTTTCCTCTAGAATACTGATCTTATTTTCATAGTCTGATGTTAGACTAGTCAACAAATTCTCCATTATATCTTCCTCTGATATTTATCCACCATTGTTTCTGATTCTAGAGACTCCTTCATTTATCCTTTTATTGTAGGCTCTAATGTTCTCTTCAGGTAACATCTCAAGACTATTGCATTTCTTTTTCCATGTCTTCATGCATGCATTCTTTGCTTGAATATCTCCTTTAAACATATCTTCTAAATAATTCCATATAGTGTAAGCCTTATCTAATTTCTTGATCTTAGAAAATTCACTGTCAGACAAGACACTTATAAGGGCTTCTTTGGCAATTGCATTAGCTTTGAATGTTTCCTTTTGTCTCTAGTAGCACCATCTTTTGCAAGGTCTTTAAGTGAGGGAATAACAACTTCTTTTTTAGCTATCTCAAAGATTTCAAAACCAATACACTATAGATGGGTTATTATTTTGTTTTTCCAATCTGGATAATTTTCTCCATAGAACTGACGACTCTCTTTTCAGAAGTAAGACATCTGACCTACCTTAAGCTGGCAGGCTTCCTCGTCAAGGCACCTGGCTCTGATACCAATTGTTAGAATATCCCCAAAGGATAACTGAGAGGGGGGGTGAATCATTTATCAATATCTTTAATTCTTTTACTTCTTTAACTTCATAAAATAATAAAGTAAATGCACATTCAGATAACATAGTACACAATACATAATTTGATTACGGGGAAACCAAATGGTAAAAAAATCAGTGGGAATTAACACCCACAATGAACTATACTTGTTTATAGTAATCCCTGTTAGAAGATATTTCAACCCTATTAGGAATTGTACTTTACAATGTAATAAGTATAGTGACCTGGTTAAGGGTCTGACCCTGTTAGGATTCTTTTATAGATAACCTTGTTAGGGGTGAGGACTCACTGTCCAAAAGCTCACTGCTTCAATGGTGAAGGCTACAACCTTCTATAGAATAGATATGCACTATATTTGATGATGAACTGTAGAGTAGACCTGATATCTTAATCAGTTCCAATGTATTATAATCTTCTACTGCTTCTTCACATAGACTCTTGATGAATGAACTACATCTGATATTCTACTCTGTACATTTTCTTTCTCTTTTCGTATCATTCACACTTAGCGTATCAAAAATGACTTGCTATAAGTATCTTCCTCAAAGTATGATATCATGGGACCTGTAAGAAAACTCTTCATAACATCCTTGTCATCTTTAATAATCACACAAGCATAATTACAACCGTGCAAATATAAACTGAATAGACGTGGCGCTTCACTAAGTCAGCCTCACCAGATTAACTCTAACTTTGCAATCTTCTTGAAACATGTTTGGTGCCTTTAGATAAATATCATCAACACATAACTAATAATGAATATACACACACATATCCTAAAGATAGGCACATCTCAAGAAATACGATAAATACGTCGGCTCTGAATAGATACTATTCTAGAACTCTAACTGCCAATAACAGAATTACACAACTTGATTGAAACATCATATCTGGATTTGTGTGTATGAACATAACATACTAAACATGTCTACAACATGTATCTAACCACGCAAGGCTTGATATCATCATTCTAATAAGTATATATAGAATCACTACTGTGTATTATATGTTGTTATCAATGACAAACATACAATCAATCAATTGCACATAAAAAAATCTCTAACAATCTCCCCCTTTCATATTCATGGCAACATATGATATTAAAAACATCTTCAGCACATGGTGTCTTCTTTCTTTTACAATATTCTCAATATCCTCATCAAGGATTCCTCTACACTGCTTCAGTTCTTCTGACTATTTTTATATTCCCCTAGAGTATATGCTCCCCCTTAGTACATACTCCCCCTTTGACATTAATGGAAAAGGCTTCCATAAACAATTAGGCATAGGCACTACTCGAGAAGTAGAGTAGTAAACTATTCATCAGTCACTAAGGACTGATGTTCTTGATTCTTTATCTAATCAGGCTTAGGAGAGGGAATTACTCCCAACTTCACCCTGAGATAGTCAAAAGTATCTTTTGATAAAGGCTTTGTGAAAATATCTGCCAACTGTTCTTTGATGCTCACATAGTCCAATTTCACTTCTTTGTCTGCAACCTTTTCTCTTAGAAAATGGCACTTGATATTTATTTGTTTTGTCTTTGTGTGCATCACAGGGTTCTTAGACATGTCAATAGTGCTAGTGTTATCACAGTGAATAACAATAGGATAATCAACCTGAATACCAAAGTCTTTAACCATCTACTTGATCCAAACCATGGTTGAACAATTCAGTGCCGCTGTAACATATTCACCTGCTACTGTTGACTGAGAAATATAGTTCTGCTTCTTTCTTATCCAAGAAACCAACCTATCTCCAAGAAATAATGCTCCTCCTAAAGTACTCTTCCTATCATCAATACAAATTGCTTAATTTGCATCTATATACACATGAAGTTGTACATTCTCTGATTTAGGATACCGTAAACCATAGTCTATAGTTTCCTTTAGATATCTGAATATCCTCTTGATTTCCATTAGGTAATTCTGCTTGGGTTCACCTGCAATCTTCCAACATTGCCAACTACATTAGATATGTCAGGTCTAGATTGAGTTAGATAAATAAGTTTTACAATCATAGATTTGTACAATGTCTTATCAACTGTGTTATCATAGGAGTGCATACTATCTTACAATCTTCCATCTTAAAGGTCTTCAATATTTCCTTCACATATTTGACTCATTAATAAATATACCTTTATCTGTCTACTTTACATTTAGTCCCAAAAAGTATTTTATAGGACCAATCATGTGCTCATTTCAAATTCATTTTGCATTTATTTTGCAAATGCTGCACTAAGATTGTCATTACCTCCAAAGATAATGTCATCAACAACTATGGCAACTAGTAGTAATCCATGAGGTGTCTCTCTTGTGAATAAGTTACAATCTGCTGCACCTTTCTTGAATCCAATCTTGGTAAGGTAATCATCAAGTCTCTCATACCAAGCTCTTAGGGCCTATTTAAGACCATAGAGTGCTTTCTTCAATTTGCATACCATGTCTGGTTTGTCTCAAAGATTAAATCCTTCAGGATATTCAATGTAGACTTCTTTCTTCAAGTCACCATTCAAAAAGGCTAACTTTACATCAATTTGATAAACTTTAAAGTCTTTGAATCTTGCATAGGCCAAGAATAATTTTATGGCTTCCAGTCTGCTCAAAGGGGAAAATGTATTAGTGTAGTCTATTCCTTCTCTTTATGCATATCCTGTACAAACCAATCTTTCTTTGTTTCTTACTACTGTACCTTCTTCATTCATCTTATTTCTGAAGATCCACTTTGTTCCAATCACATTTTTTTCACTAGGTCTAGGAACCAATTCCAATGTCTCATTCTTAATTATCTGATCTAATTCTTCTTTCATTGCATTCTTCCAATCAGAATCATTACAAGCATCTTCAACACTTAAAGGTTCAATCTGTGAAACTAAATATACCCCTTCATCCTTTGTTAGACTTTTTTTCTTTTGATCTGGTCAAAACACCGCTCCTCTGATTTCCAATGATATCATCTTTAGAGTGGTATCTAGAAGTGAATTAAGGAACCTTAGGTGTGACTTATTCTTCTATAATATGTGATTCTTCTCTACTTGATTCAGGGTCATTGCATGAGACATCAATGCAATCAAACATTTCTTCAATAACAGTATCTTTACTGCTAGACCGGGGTTCATCTTCAATCATAGGTGCATATTCATAGTACCTTTCTTGGATCATGAACTTTTCATCAATCTTTACATGAGTACTTTCAATTATCTTTTTTAATCTCAAATTGAAACATCTACATGCTTTTCTTTTAGTAGAGTAACCAAGGAAAATACCTTCATTTCTTCTTGCATGAAACTTACCAACACCATCATCTCTCTTGATGTAGCACTTGTTGCCAAAGATTCTGAAATATTTCACTGTAGGTACATTACCAAACCAAAGTTCATAAGGTGTTTTGTCCACGTCTGGCCTTAGTTGAGTTCTATTGATAGTATAGACTTCTGTATTTACTGCATCTCTCCAATATGTGTGTGCAACTTTTTCGTCAATCATAATAGTGCATGTTGTATCAAGTATGATCATATTCCTCCTTTTTATAATCCCATTCTACTGTGGGGTTCTGGGAGCACTCAACTGTCTTTTTATTCCATGTTCTTCACAGTAGTCATAAAACTGATCAGAGGTGAACTCTCCTCCTCTATCTGATCTCAGACATTTCAATTTTAATCCAGATTCATTCTCAACCTTAGCTTTGAATATTTTGAACTTCTCAAAGGCTTCTGAATTCTCTTTTAAGAATGCAACTCACATCATCCTTGAAAAATCATCAACAAACAAAATGAAATACCTTTCTCCATAGTATGATCTTGTTTGAGTAGGACCACATAAATTTGTATGCACTAGGTCCAATTTGTTTTCAGCTCAGTTCTACTTGCTTCTGAAGGTACTTCTTACATGAATTCCCATAACACATTCCCTGCACATTGTGTCAATTGGTCTTTGTATACTTGGAAGATCTCTGACTGCCTTGACATTAGTTATCTTTACTATGTTATCAAAATTGATATGACAGAGTCTCTTGTGCCATAGCCAACTGTCATCCAGTTTTGCGACAAAATAGCTTACATCTAAATTGAGCTGAAAAAAATTACCTTTTGTTTTTTATCCTGATGCAATCATGTCTCCATCTTTGTTTCTAATGATGCATTTTTTGTCTTTGAATTCCAAATGATAACCTTTGTCAGTAGCTATCCAACACTTAACAAGTTATAATGTAATCCATCAACATGCAAAACATTATATATCTTATTCTTTCCATCCAGGGTGATGGATCCTCTACCTATGATAGGTTTGTGAGTGTTATCTCCAAATCTAACCATACCACCTTTGTATTTTTCTAGATGAACAAATCTATCTTTGTCACCTGTCATGTGGTGAGAGCATCCACTGTCAATGATCTAATCTGTTCTGATGTCTGCTTTCAAAATTAGGGATAACTCTTGTTCTTCCTTTTCATCTGCAATGTCCATTTCCTCAAGCAAATTTTCCATGTCTCTAAGGGAAATGAATCCAATTTCATCTTCTCCTAAATCTTCATCAGTTACACCTTCTTCAGCATGATATCATTCCTTTCTGTATTTAGGTTTATAATCAGATCTAAACTTCTTGACTCTTGTGGGACACTTAGATGCAAAGTGGCCAATCTTGTTGCATGAAATTTTTTTGAATGAAAGCTATCCTTCATATTTCCCTTTTCCTTTATTTTCTCTTTTAGCAATCGTAGAAATAATTTCTTCCAGTTCTTCATCAACATCTTCTTTCTCATTATGGCTAGAGATGTGGAAGGATTTCTTACCATGGACTGAGGCTTTGAATTTTGTTTCCCTTTTTGGTTCCGTCTTCAATCTTGATATGTGAAATGCAGAGATTTTACTTATCAAAGTCTCTCTTTTTAAGTCTTGTACAAATTGCATAGTTTCCTCTATAATACTGATCTTGTTTTCATAGTCTAATGTTAGAGTAGTAAATAGCTTGTCCATTATATCTTTCTCTAATATTTCTCCACCATTGTTTCTGATTCCAGAGACTGCTTCATTTACCCTTTGATTGTAGGCTCTAATTTTCTCTTCAGGTAACATCTCAAGACTTTTGTATTTCTTTTTCCATGTCTTCCTACGCGCATTCTTTTCTTGAATATCTCCTTCAAACATATCTTCTAAATACTTCCATATAGTGTAAGCCTTATCTGATTTCTTGATCTTAGAAAATTCACTGTCAGATAGGGAAATTATAAGGGCTTCTAAGGAAACTGCATTAGCTATGAATGTTTCCTTTTGTCTACTAGTAGCATCATATTTTGCAAGGTCTTGAAGTGAGGGAATAACAACTTATTGTGTAGCTATCTCAAAGATTTCAAAACCAATACACTATATATGGGTTATCATTTTATTTTTTCAATCCAGATAATTTTCTCCATTAAACCTAGGGCTCTCTTTTCTGAAGTAAGACATCTTATCTACCTTAAGCTATTAGGCTTCCTCCTCAAGGCACTTGGCTCTCATACCAATTGTTAGAATAGTCCCAAAGGATAACTGAGAGGGGGGGGGTGTGAATCAGTTATCAGTATCTTTAATTATTTTACTTCATTAACTTAAAAAAATAATAAAGTAAATGCACATTCAGATAACATAGTACACAACACACAATTTGATTACGGGGAAACCAAATGGTAAAAGCCCTGGTGGGAATTAACACCCACAATGAACTATACTTGTTTATAATAATCCCTGTTAGAAGATATTTCAACCTTGTTAGGAGTTGTACTTTACAATGCAATAAGTATAGTGACCTAGTTAAGGGTCTGACCCTGTTAGGAGTCTTTTACAGATAACCTTGTTAGGGGTGATGACTCACTGTCCAAAAGCTCACTTCTTCAATGGTGAAGGCTACAACCTTCTGTAGAAAAGATATGCACTATATTTGATGATGAATTGTAGAGTAGACCTGCTGTCTTGATCAGTTCCAATGTATTTTAATCTTCTACTGCTTCTTACATAGATTCTTAATAAATGAACCACATCTTATATTCTGCTCTATACATTTTCTTTCTCTTTTCGTATCATTCACACTTAGCGTATCAAAAATGACTTTCTATAAGTATCTCCCTCAAAGTATGAGATCATGGGACCTGTAAGACAACTCTTCATAACATTCTTGTCGGCTTTACTAATCACGCAAGCATAATTACAGCCGTGCAAATATAAACTGAATAGACGCGATGCTTCACTAAGTCGGCCACACCAATTTGACTCTAACTTTGCAATCTTCTTGAAACATGTTTGGAGCCTTTAGATAACTATCATCAACTCATAACTAATCATGAATATACACATGCATATCCTAAAGATTGGCACAACTTAAGAAACATGATAAATACGTCGGCTCTGAACAGATACTCTTCCAGAACTGTAACTGCCAATAACATAATTACACAACTTGAATAAAACATCATATCTAGATCTATGTGTATGAACATAACATACTAAACATGTATCTAACCACACAAGGCTTGATATCATCATTATGATAAGTACATACAGAATCACTACTGTGTATTATATGTTGTCATTAATGACAAACATACAATCAATCACCTACATAGAAACAAATCTCCAACAAACTCAACAATATCCTCCAAAATAAGGTGGAGTCAAAGTTGGACTCAATAATATCCATCTACCCAATTAATTAATTTACCTAAGTAAACTTAAGTAACTTGGAGTAAACACTGAACTATTTACTCCAACACCCCCCCGTTAAGTGTAACTTAGGGAGTACAACAATGTAGAAGAAAATATTTATGGGTCCCAGCAACAAGGCCATGTTAGGTACCCATGTACAATTACAATGCAATCTCTCATAACTGGAGAAAAAGGAGAAAAACCTATGGGAGAAAAATCCTCTCCAAAAGAGAGAACATGAAGGTTTGAGAAGCCTTCAAAAAGATGTCCTGAAATCATGAACATGAAAATCGTTGAAGCACGACGAATCTATAGAAAACTATCGATGGCTGATATGGTGCTATATCTGATGATCTCCTATTAAGAATATGATGATCAGGAAGACAATAATCTATATGAGTGCTCCAAATGGAACTTCTCGAACATTGATCAGATAAAAATAATGGCAATAGCATATGTCGATCGAAGATACATACAACACACGAATCTGCATGAGTGACCTTCACTACACAACCAATGATGTTGTTTGAGTGGTACCATTTTCACTTCTCAACCATGTTTAAAATGCAAGTGCAATAGTATTAAAAGGAATCCAAGAGTTTTTCAACACACTTCAAGCAAAATTGAGGAAGCCTCCACAAAAAGGGAATGCAAGAGTGTCACAATGCACTTCAAGAAAAACCAAGGAAGTATTCGCACGAATAGTATGATACCCCCCATAATGATGACTTGGGTGAGGCTTGACAGATCAACTAAAATGATGTGTCACCATGCTATGCATAAGGGAGCAAATATGTAAATGCAACAGACAAAAGGGTGTGTGCAGTCAAACTACACGTTCGCATGAGGCAAGAATATCAGTGATTTTTCTGTTGTCATGGATGAAATCTCACTTTGACAAAGCTGTGATTGGCGAAAAAAGGCTCTACACAACCCCCCATGGCACTTTATAATTCAGTGCGAGTACAATATTATGGCACATCATGTGTGCAAAAGTCCCCAAAAAACATGGATGGACACTGGATCTAATGTGTCTAAAAGTAGTGCTGAGAAAAGATGTTCAACTGAAACAAAGGACAAAAACTCAAGAAAAACTTGAAAAAAGTGCACCCATGAGTAGTGTATGAAATCACCTTTGCGATGATGCTTCAATTTCCAAAACTGGACTCCGGATGTCCCAGTTATGGTCAGGTGAAGAGATTCTCCTATTAGGGCCGAAAGGTAAAACAAATGGCCCACCCCTCTTATGTACCTGGGGGCATGGGTTTTGGTCTATCATGGGACCATCAGCTCAACATGTTAGAAAAGAGTGCCCCTCCCAAATGGAGAGGCCATGGTGGCTTTGCATGCCACCCCCATATCCTCCAGAAACCATTGAAGGTAAAAGAATAACATTACGAGCCCTAATTTAAATACACACAAAAGTAGATATAGAGAGGTGCTTATGAAGCACAAGAAAGGCTCTCAGTTGCTCTATGTGACCAGAAAAGTATGAGACTTTAGATTTCTCCATTTGACCACAAATGATGATCATTCTTTGAAGTGTTGATTGGATAAAAAACAAGGCACCCAGTTATGGTTAAGCAAAGTGAAAATATCGAGCATCAAGCTTCCTACAACCACCATTTAGTTTGGTCTGTGAAGGCGCCCAAAGAAGACTCATTGAATAGTTCGACCATGAACTGTAGAGAATACTGACTTCAATAATGGTGTAGATATCCAATATGGAAGGCACTGACCAAAGGTGATATGGGCCAACAAAGAATGCGGTGAGTAGCACAAGCCAATAAAAGGATAAGATGCCTGTTCCAAATTGATCACTTCAATAGATATGGGCCCATGCGATGCAGACCACTAGAATATCATTAAAAAAAAGACATAAAGGTGCTGGCCAAGAACTCCATGCGCGTGCACCATAGAGGCGACCATAAAATCCAATATACTCATAAAAGTGATCTATAGTAAGAAGAGGTAGAGTGATGGTTGTATGTGGTAAATTTGGCCTTGTTAATTCACCATAAACTTCAACATAGTCCTTCTTCATCAAATACACACAAGACTGAATATGAGATTATTCATCCTATCTTCCTACATGATTTGACCTGTTGCTTTCTATCCAGATGAGGTTTTTGAAATAGCTCTTAGAATGAGAGTCTCACAACCATAAACCAATCTAGGAACGAAGGATTTTTCTCCATGAATGCAATACAATGCAAGATTATTCTAAGAAATGAGAGATGTAAGATAATCTATGACATGATGATAAATGCAATTATTCTAGAAATTGAAACTATCTTATTGCAAAATGATATTATTCTATATGAAGTTATGACAATAATTCAGTATTCTAACAATGCATAATTTTTCCAAGGGTTTTGAATGAGGACTGAGAGTTCTTTTATAGACTCAGAGATGATCAAAATAGAAACTTTCCTCTTTGAAATAAAACATATAGAAAAGCCAGTTCAGAATAGAAAGCTTTATTCAAAAGAATACAATAAATTATTTTCTCTCTTCTTTAACTGTTTTCTTTCTTTGATTTAATTCTGTTTTATTTGAATTAAATTGTTTTCTTTCTCTTTGAAGCACAATTAATTCAAAGTTTCCATTTCTGAACAGAGATAAGATTTTTGAGAGAATATTCAATTAATTAAATAAATATGACCTCATAATTGCTTTTTCTCAATTATCTGAATAATTAAATTCAATTATTGAAATGAGGATATTTATTTAATAATTAAATATTATTTAATACCTTTTTCATGTGTCTTAGCTAAAGAGGGTGAATTTAATTTAATTTAATTAAAGTGTTAGGACTTTATTAATTAAATTAATTTAATCATAGGGTTTTTTTAGCCAATAGATATTTGGGAATTAAATATAATGTATGATTAATGCAGATTTAGGATTTTCTACATTTGACACTCAGGTCGAGTAGAGTCCATTAAAACTTAGAATTGCCTAGTACAATAGGACTTTGATGATCCCGAAGAATGACAAATGCAACAAAATTGGTTAGGGTTGCAAGATGTCAATTTTGGGGTGTTACATTTTGCCCCTCTTTGAATTGATGTGTGAGCAGCACATTGATTCAAAGAATAGTCTGATGCTTGAAGCACAGAAGAATAGATTTAAAAATTGATAATGCCAAGATTTCAAAGCCATCTCCAGAATAGAGCTTGACTATCCGAAGTGTAGGTTATGTTGCCAAGACACCGATCAAGTAGAGTTTTTGAGGGTCATCTTCAAAATGAAGCTTGATCCTCAGGGATTTGGGTTAGAATGCCCTGATACCTAAAAGATTGATATCTTTCACAAGAATGTCCTCAGAACGAGGCTCAACCTTCAGGAGTTAGGGTTAGATTGCCCCGATACCTGTCCAACAAGATAATCAATAGACATTCTAGGACTATCTCCAGAATGAAGCTTAGTCCCCGAATATCTAGGTTAGATTGCCAAGACACTGGTTAGATATATATCTTTCACAAGACTGTCCCCGGAATGAGGCTCAACCTTCACGAGTCAGGGTTAGATTGACCCGATACCTATCTCAAAAGATAGTAAAATAGAGGTTTTAGAACTATCTTCAGAATGAAGCTTAGTCCCCCAATATCTATGTTAGATTTCCAAGACACTGGTTAGATTGACATCTTTCACAAGGCTATCCCCAGAATGAGGCTTAACCTTCAGGAGTCAGGGTCAGATTGCCCCGATACCTGTCTCAAAAAATGGTAAATAGCAGTTCAGAATCATCTCCAGGACGAAGCTTGATTATCAGGAGTCAAGGTTAGATTGCCCCGATACCTATCCCAAAAAAGATAGTTTTCCGAGAGCCATCTCTAGAACGGAGCTTGGTTCTCAAGAATCTGAGTTAGATTGCTCAGATACTTAAAAGATGACAAGATGTAAGGAACAAAGATGCCCTTATTGATTATGGAGTATCCATTTTTTACTGTGAGGTACGAAAAACTGAACATGCCCCAAGTGATGAGATGCCCCTAGAAATGAGGACTTTTGAAAATCAGATCAGATTGATTGAAAAATAGAGTCAATGATGTAATCATCCTACCCCCTCGGGAGCGAAATAGAAAGAGGACACGTCATAAGATGATTAAGAGTGAGAAATCACAAATAGATGTTGAGTAGGAGATCAAGAAGAACTCAGAACAGATTACGGAAGAATTCAGAAGATTCAAAATCAATTTTGAGGGATTTCAATGTCTGGTTGACCAAGTTTGACTAGGGTTGACTAGAGTTGACTAGAGTTGAATTTTGAGGAAAAAAGTCAAATATTTGAGAAAATGATGATATGATATGATTTTGACAAGAAAGCGACGTCAGAAAGTTGACTGCACAAGCGTTCGATCGCGTCGGTCCCAAAAATTTTAAAATGTGATTTTGAGCAATATAGAAGTGTCAGATTTTGATTTTGATCCCAAAAATTTGTTGAGCATATAGCTAAAGATAGAGAGTGAGGGTCAAACACTTGTGTAGTAGTGATGAAGCCAGGATGCTAAAGAAGAACTCTCCAATGTGTGAACCCAGGAGAATGCAAAGAAGATAACACTGAATTGCTGCCACAATGCAAGTCTAGAATAAAAATGCAATCCTATGCTAGATGCAATATGAAAATGCAATTCTATGCTAGATGCAATATGAAAGTGCAATTCTAGGACATGATTGTGAGACCCATTGTAAAATCATCATCATTGAGTATTTTTTTGGAACATCAAAGTCGATACAACCCTTACTGGTGCCACAATGCAACCATAAGGATATGAATATGACTCTTCATCGAATGAAATGTAGGAAATGAACGTAAGCACCAGGGCACAAAAGCCAAGATGACCTGAATATTGTTTTGAGTTAATGTTGTAAGAGTACACCAGTATCGAGGCATTCAAAGCCAAGATAACCATGAGTGTGATCATGCGTAAACAAACAGATCAATAACAAACAAAACAATAACAAACAGAGCAATAACAAGCAAGGAGATAGTACCAACCTCACCATGGCGTAAAAATAAACAAGATCAAGGGATGTGAGGTTGTTCCACCTTAGTGCAGGAGCTCTTATCACATACACCCTATTTATTTTACATTTCTGGATCATCGGGACTACACCAACAAGCAGTAGACAAAGAAAATATCAATGAAATCTATGAGAATAAACAACATACAAAGAAATATTCAAGCATAGCTCAGCCAGTTTCAAAGTTTTGTGAATGTATTCATGTTTAGAGGTTTTGAAAAACACCGTTGTGTGTGTGAGTGGATTGTGTTTGATTGTTACCGATAGATGTTTACGTGTGAGATATCCAATGTGTGTTAAAAAACATAGATGTGTCCAAAGATAGTGTTAAAAAACACTGTTTATGTTGGTGTTGAAAAACACCAGTTTGTGTCCGTAGAGAGTTGTCCTTGAGAAGTGACAAGATTACTGACTCAGGTGTAAACCAAAGATGCAATCAGATGGGGGACCCATGCCCCCAAGTAATGAGGACTGACCTAACGTATATTGCGAGGACAAACAAGATTTGGTTGTCTCCAAACGTATGGCGCTGAATCAATGACAAGTCAGGAGGGTTCACAAAGGGACCAGAGTGTCACGAAAGTGATCAAAAGATATGTAAAAACTAAAGCAAAGAATCGTCAAGACCGAGTATCGATAGATAAAGCGTGTGAGTATAACTCCAACTGTAACAAATGTGAGCAATCTCGATAGAATAGCGACAGTAGGAAAACGTAGTGAGAACCACTGGTGACCGACGCGAGAGAGATGCTCAAATGAAACGATCGTAGTATATGCTAGACATCAGTAGGCAAACGCAGTGAGAACCACTGGTGACTGATGTGAAGAGATCCTTAAAAGATAAAAGGACAGAGCCCCCAAGATCAGGAGGGTTGCCTTGAGAGTATGACCAGTTTCAATCCATGTGAGTTGGTGTCTTGACGGGAACTGAAAGCAAATGAAAGAAGGAAAGAAACAAGAAAGCAAATGTGTGAAGCCAAGTGGTGCTGCGATAGATATAGCATTGTGAAACAAGAGGTGCTTGTTTACCAGTTTTTCACCTTCTTGGCAGAAATTCTTTTTTTTGCTACCATGACGCCTGTTTGCCAGGTTTTCATCAATGGCACTTTTTCTCTTTTTCTCTTTTTTTGTATTTTTTCAATTTTTTAATTTTTTTGTATTTTTGGAATATATGATTTTTTTGGAGATACATCAAAGCACCTATCGCTAGGTTTTCACTAAGATAGGCAAGATAGGAAAATATCCAAAGTTTTTAGTTGTCCACATCATTTGAATGTTGTTCTTGTTGTTGTTTCAGTAAACACTCACGCAAAACACGTCATGGAAATTGTTTGTAGTACCAGAACAAGAACATCACAATCCTAGGATAGCCAAGGTAGTATCTATTGAATCCCCACTTACTCTTAGTAGATAACTTAGAAGCTTGGAAGCACGGGCTCCTCCTTACATATGCACTCACTTCTCAGGCATACCAAGCTTTGAACCCCAAAGGAATTTTTTCCCAAAGGGTTGTCATCTCTACTAAAAGCCGTAAAAATGTGGGGCATCTTAGTCAGTCTCTAACCTTCCGCACCAACAGATAAAGGGTTTTTGGAAAACTAGAACAATAGTTTGTAGTAAGGTCATCCGTTCAGGTGGTTGTGATCAAGTCATTTTCCCAATAAAAGGGGGCTCTCCCAATCCTTTCAAAGCAAGGCTTTCACGTTAACAATGTTGGGACTTTAACGTACCACTAGGGTACTGGAGGAGATTTTGGTTTCCACAATGAATTCACACCTATCTATTGTGACATTAATCACAATAGCATTTTTTGTATACCAATTTGGAAGGGCTTGGCTTTAGCTTGTTACCAGTTGGGCATCCATTCTCACCGGCTCTGCTAAAGCTCTTGGGAGGTAGCCACTCTAGAAGAATCACATGAATTTCTCTTACACCCAAGATCCATAAAGTTGAGGGTAGAGGATACGTTCATGTAGTTCTTAGGATTACAATCTAAAAAACACTTCAATCATGCAAAATAATGATTCATTTTAAGCACCAACCGAAGTGTGTTTTAACTACCAAAAATAGATATAAGAATTTGTGAAAACACGCAAGGTCTTTGACAAACGTCCTGCAATAAACCCATTAGTAGTTTGTAATGCCTTTCTTCATTTCAACGTCCTGTAATAAACATGTTAGAAGTTTATGATGGCTTTTTCTTTATCTCAGCACCCTGCAAACCACTGTTAGGCTATAATAAATAAGATAATCAGAGAACAACAAATCCCAAAACTTGTCAGCATTAAAGAAATTAGAAAATTATAAATCTAATTGTATATTCAGAAATTAGATTAAAAATAACGCACTTTCAAAAAAAATTACACTAAAAAATGTTACCGTATGAGCCTGTACGAGGCTTTGGAAGTTGCAAAACGCAGGATTAGACAGGTACAGTGATGAAAACCTGCAATTTTTGATAAATCTATGACTAAAATCTAGAAACTAAGAAAAACCCAGAAATCTTCAGACAATTCTACCCAAAATGAAAAAATATTGCACTCAATTTGGACCTAAAATGAGCAAGATATGATAATTTAAAGTTAGACTGCAAATTCAAAAAGCTCAACGGTGAACGCTAAAAAAATTTCAAACCCTGCTGATGTCATCAAACTGCAAGTTTAAATTTGATGGTTTCGTGGCTGTCATAGAAGGTCATGGTGAATGATGGTTTGATGGCCTTCAAATTTAACATAGTGAAAAAATGTAATTTTTTTTTTAAATTTTTGATTTGATTTTTTTTTTTTTGAAAACCTGCCTCAGGCTGCATGCAAAAAATCCAAAATCTGCCTCGATTTTTGTGCAATGGGTTGTATGGCCTCTTTGGGTAGAATATTTTTGCCACAAATTCAACTTTTGACAAGTATAGGCATGTTTACAGTTGTTTTCAACCGAAACAATGCTCCAAACGCAATGGTGCAGTTAGATTTGGCTCAAAATGAGAGATTCAAAAACACTAAGAGAATAATAGATAGAAGATAGAAGAAATTTTTGAACTTGCTCCATGCTAAAACAATGATGAAATGCGTTGTTTTACTTCCAAAATAAGAGTACAAACATGATCCCAAGATTTTCAAAACTAATTCAAATGTGATGGCAGAAATAGATGTTCTGGTCTATCATGGGACCATCAGCTCAGCATGTTAGAATAGAGTGCCCCTCCCAGATGGAGAGGGCGTGGTGGCTCTGCATGCCACCATCATATCCTCCAGAAACCATTGAAGGCAAAATAATAACATTACGAGCCACAATGTAAATCCACACAAAAGTAGATATAGAGAGGTGCTTATGAAGCACAAGCAAGGCTCTCAGTTGCTCTATGTGACCAGAAAAGTATGAGACTTCAGATTTCTCCATTTGACCACAAATGATGATCATTCTTTGAAGCACTGACTGGATAAAAGACAAGGCACCCAGTTATGGTTAAGCAAAGAGAAAATATCGAGCATCAAGCTTCTTACAACCACCATTTAGTTTGGTCAGTGAAGGCACCCAAAGAAGACTCATTGAATAGTTTGACCATGAACTGCAGAGAATACTGACTTCAATAATGGTGCAGATATCCAATATGGAATGCACCGACCAAAGGTGATATGGGCCAACAAAGCATGCAGTGACTAGCACAAGCCAATAAAAGGATAAGATGCCTCTTCCAAATTGATCACTTCAATAGATATGGGCCCATGCGATGCACACCACTAGAATATCATAAAAAACAAGACATAAAGGTGCTAGCCAAGAACTCCATGTGTGTGCAGCATAAAGGTGACCATAAAAGCCATATACTCATAAAAGTGATCTATAGTAAGAAGAGGTAGCGTGATGGTTGTATGTGGTAAATTTGGCCTTGTTAATTCACCATACACTTCAACATAGTCCTTCTTCATCAGATACACACAAGACTGAACATAAGATTATTCATCCTATCTTCCTACATGATTCGACCTATTGCCTTCTATCCAGATGGGGTTTTCGAAATAGCTCTCAGAACGAGAGTCTCACAACCATAGACCAATCTAGGAACAAAGGATTTTTCTCCATGAATGCAATACAATGCAAGATTATTCTAAGAAATGAGAGATGTAAGATAATCTATGACATGATGATAAATGCAATTATTCTAGAAATTGAAACTATCTTATTGCAAAATGATATTATTCTATATGAATTTATGATAATAATTCAGTATTCTAACAATGCATATTTTTTCCAAGGGTTTTGAATGAGGAATGAGAGTACTTTTATAGACTCAGAGATGATCAGAATAGAAACTTTCCTATTTGAAATAAAATAGATAGAAAAGCCAGTTCAGAATAGAAAGCTTTATTCAAAAGAATACAATAAATTGTTTTCTCTCTGCTTTAACTGTTTTCTTTCTTTGATTTAATTTTGTTTTATTTGAATTAAATTGTTTTCTTTCTCTTTAAAGCACAATTAATTCAAAGTTTCCATTTCTGAGCAGAGATAAGATTTTTGAGAGAATATTCAATTAATTAAATAAATATGACCTCATAATTGCTTTTTCTCAATTAT
>MU225851.1:389637-399925 GCA_018584345.1 Thuja plicata
GTGAATTTAATTTAATTAAAGTGCTAGGACTTTATTAATTAAATTAATTCAATCATAGGGTTTGTTTAGCCAATAGATATTTAGGAATTAAATATAATGTATGATTAATGCAGATTTAGGATTTTCTACATTTGACACTCAGGTCGAGTAGAGTTAGTTAAAACTCAGAATTGCCTAGTACAATAGGACTTTGATGATCCCAAAGAATGACAAATGCAACAAAATTGGTTAGGGTTGCAAGATGCCAATTTTGGGGTGTTACAATGGTCATGTGCCCATAAGACTCTACTTAGAAAAGGTTTATCATAGAGCGGCGCATGCAATGCCGAATGTGCCCAAAACAGATCCAAGCAATAATGCGCCGAACATAGAAAACCCCATCACTAGCCATAAAGAAAATATGGGCCGTCTAAACAAGCATCGTGCTCAATGAGAGAAATTACCAAAGCAAAGTCCCACATGGGGCTCGAGCCCACAGAAAATCTTCACATGCAAAATTGCACCAAAAATGATGACTTTGAAAATGCTTCGAATCCTCCGTAATAAAAATTGAGCGTAGACCAAGTTGCAAATACAGATATGATCTCTATGAGTCTCCACAAAGACTCACTATGTCAGTCATGCAATACATTTCACAAGGAGCATCATAATGCACCTCCAATGCTCCTCCACATGTAAAGGAGAGACACTCAGTCACGTGAGTTTGTGCCAACTAAGACGTTGCTTCTCAATTTGCGTGAGCTTGAGCTGAATAACAATGCCTAGTCACATGTGTCGGTCTCAGCGGCAACTGGTTCCTTGTAACCGATAGGCTCTAGCCAAACTGATGGGCTAGCTCATGTTGGAGGCTGGCATCAAGTGTGTTTCCAGCTAAGAAACCATGAGCTAGGAAAGTACTTGAAACCGCTGGGAAAAGGACGGTGACTGAGGAAATTGATAGATTCACAATGAGCGAACGACCATTAAAGAGAAGATCGAGTCAGTTGACAGACACCACACCAATCAAGAAATCCATAGCCACAAAATCTATTTCACATAGATCTGAAAATACACTGACATAAAATAGAAATATAAACCAGATTTGCCACAATATGGTCTGCGACTACAATCAAACACTTATAAAATGTAGGACAGAAAACCAAGGACCTCTAAACTGGAAAAGAAATAAAACTCTCAAGAAAGACTCAAAATGAGCTGAGAGACTATAGGCTTTGATACCATGTTAGGATAAACTATCCTATACCTAGGAGCCAGTCTACAGACATCCTCAAGAACAAAGAGACAAAACACAAGAATATATTCAGATAATGAGCTAATGAGGTATTGAGGTGAATACAAAGGTACAAAGGCTCTGCTTATATAGGCAAGAGTAGATAGGAAACATGGACAAGGTTGAGAGAAGTGTCTCAACCTGGAGGAAGGAGAGTTCTAATAGAACTCAACAATATCCTCCAAGATAAGGTGGACTCCAAGTTGGACTCAATGATATCCATATACCCAATTAATGAATGTACCTAAGTAAACTTAAGTAACTTAGAGTAAACAGTGAACTATTTACTCAAACAGTACATAGGCATGGAAAGTCCCAAAAAGGTGATTTTCAAATAGTTATTTTTAGAAACACCTAGTGAAATCCAATTTTTATTATCTTGGTATTAATATAAATTACATATTAGGAAACTAGACTTTTAGTACTACATTTTATATTACTATCTTTTCTTAAGATACAATCTTTAAGTGCTTCAAATTTTTTCATCAATTGGGACCAATTTTGAAAAACAAGGAAAATAGTTCTAGTTTTTGGCCAAAAAGTGGACTCAACTTCTTGTTGGAACCCACCTTTCATAGTATTTAGCCAAAGAAACAAGCTTCCCTTGCTTAATTATCCTCTTCTCCAGCATTTTCATGTCTGAATTCTAGAGTTGTCTCATATTAATGTCACTTTATTCAACTTTCTTCTCTTCTCCTTTTGTCCTTTGTTTCTTAGGAGGTGAGTCCAGTTTAGTGGACCTTATGTTTCTTCTACGCAATTGAGATTTTTTTTTCTCTTCCTACGATGTTTTATGTGGTGGTGTAGGTGTAGATACATCAATCATAGTAGAAGGTGGACTCATTACCTTCACATATTCTATGGGTGGAAGGGCTATAGGAGCAATACTCACCTACCCAGAAGCTCTGTCTGTCATCTTCCTTCTAACCTCATCCATTTCTTCTTATGATATACCAGCCTTGGCTGCTAAGTCATCTATTGCATTCTCTACTCTCCTTTTCTTGTAGCTCTAGTTTGTTCCTCCCTAATCTTTGCATGCTTTTCTTGATAAGTACCTCACCTTTCTTCAGATGAATCAACTTCTAAAGATAGTATGTGTTCCACTTGCATAATAAAAACTTTAGAACTAACTTTGTATCCCAGAGGATTGTTGAAGACAATTATTCAATTGTGTATTTTCATTGATGTTACATATGTATATGTATTTCTGTAGTGATGTTACACAAATGTCTACATCAAAACTAAGCACAGTTAGTATATGCCAAGTGAATCTCAGTGTTTTTTGAGCTCAGTCGGGTATTGAAGAAATTTAATTCTTACCAAGTTCACTCAGGTATTACAGTGTTGAAGAATTTCAATGTTAACTGAGTTAAACAGTCAGTTTCAGCCGAGTAACAAATGATTACATTTTATGTTTAATTGGGCATTTTATGTTCAAGTTTGGATTGTAAAAGTGGAAGTAATAGAATTAGTGGATGAACATGATATGAAGAGCAGAGGCAAAATCAGATGGGATGCTGATTAAGGACAAATCATATAAATAGAGCTACAATAGAACATTTGATCAGTGAGGATCTAGTTTACATATAGAGAAAGATCTAAATTAGAAAAGACATTTGCATGTACAATCAGGTCAATTCATTGTTACTTTCTAACAATTGTAGCAGTGATTCAAATCTCTTAACAGAGTAGACTTAACAGTCTTTTGTAAATCCTCTCACAAGGTGATGTTTCTATAATAAAGTGTTTGAAGAACTCTAACAAGGCCACTCCTTACAGGGTCACACCTAACAGTGTGTTATTGTAACCGTTAATAGGGTTGACTTCCAATAGGGCTCACTTCAGAAGAGTGAAAAATAGTAACTAGTTGCAATTGGTGGCTTTTTCCATATTGGGTTTCCATGTTAAATCTTGGTCTCATCTGTGTTCATGCTATTTAGTTTATGTTTTATGTTTTTGCACATAATCTCTAAAAGGATAATTAATTTAAATATCTCAAGATTGATTGGTTCTCTGAGTTATAGAAGAATATCTTAATTGACCGAGTGACTGTGATATATTGTTCAAGACATCTAAGGGACTTGGATTTGTTTTTGTAGTAACTGATTCACCCCTCCCCTGTCACTTACTCATCTCATTTTCAAAAATTGGTATCAGAGCACCAAGTGCTTGCAGGGAAGGTTTAAAGGCCTAAGCTAAAGATCAGAGATGTCTTACAGAAGGGAGATCCCCAAGCTTAACAAAGACAACTTTCAGACATGGTAGGAGCTGGTGAAGCTACATTTATCTACTAATGGAGATACTGGTCTGCAATTCCTGGATAAAAAAATATGTCAAACCACCGGTACCTTTGAATATGAAACATATGGTGGAAAGAAAGAATCATAATATAATAATGATTGCTATAGCTTCTTCACTCAGCTACTTGGAATTTGATGAAGTCAAGGAATGCTCTACTACCTTTGATATGTGGAACAAATGGCATGATATTCATGGAGGAGATGCAAATGTCAAGAGAGCCAAAGCATAAAGTCTCAGAGGTCAGTTTGATATGATGAAAATGAAAGAAGGAGAAAAATTTACAAACTACAGTGAAAGAATCAAGAAAAGTGTAAGTGCCATCAGAGCAGCAGGTGGAACAATTGAAGATACTACAGTTGTTAGTAAGGTATTAACAACTTTACTTCCTATCTATCCAATTAGATTTTTAGCTATTCAAGAGATGAGGTGCAGTAATGATATATCTCTAGATGCATTGATTTTAAGGCTATCATCATTTGAGCTGGACAATTTTGACAATTATTTTCCTAACACTAGAAATATTGAGTCTTCATCCAAAGCTAAACTAAACCTTGGAAAGAAGGATAGATACTCTAAAATTAAATAGACTGATAGTGACACTAATGATGAATCTGATGAAGAATATATGGATTCACTGAAGCACTACTTGCAAAGAGAGCTGTCAAAGGAAAAGGTAAATACAAAGGAAGAATACAATTGATTTGATTTTCATGTAATGAGGTTGGTCACATTATGGCTAAGTGTCCTAACAAAGATGACAAAAATGAGAGAATGTTCAACAAATATAAAGGCAAGAAAGATTTCAATAGTTACAAAAACTACAAGGACAAAGGTAAAAAATATTGTTATATTTCTAAAGATTCTGATAGTGATGAAGATGAAGATGAAATGGTTTACATTGCTATTAAGGATGAGTTAGATGATGAAGATGATGAAAAAAATGCACTGTTCTCTCATATTACCAAAAATGACACTTGGATAATTGATAGTGGTTGTTCTCGCCACATGACTGGTGATAAAACAAAATTTGAAACTCTTGAGCACTATGATGGTGGGAGTGTCAGTTTTGGGAATAATGAACCCTGTTATGGGAAGGGTAAAGGTTGTATTTCTCTAACTGAATGAATTAAATGTGATAATTCTTATTGGGTTGAAGGACTAAGGAAAAACCTACTAAGTGTGGCACAACTAAATAACATTGGTCTCAAGGTAGAATTCATGAATGGTAAGGCCAAGCTCCTAGATGGTAAAGGAAACCTAGTCGAAAATGGCAAGAAAACAAAAGGTAATCTATTTTATCTTGATCTCAATGAAAGCTCATGTTTTATTGCACAAGTAGAAGAAAGTTGGTTATGGCATAAAAGGTTGTGTCATATGAACTTTGATAACCTATTTAACATAAGCAAGAACAAAAGAGTAAGATGTATTCCAGTTTTAAAGAAACCTGAATTAGCAACATGCAAACAATGTCAAATTGGGGAAATGAGAAAATCTATTTTCAAGAGAAAGAACTATAATACATAAGAGGTCTTGGAATTAGTGCATATTGATCTATGTGGACCAATTAGGAAAACAAGTTACACTAGAGAGAAGTATTTTATTCTATTTTTTGATGATCATTCCAAAATGATGACTGTTATATTTCTCAGAGAAAAATCAAGAGCTTTTCAAAAATTCAAATGGTACCTTGCTAGAGTTGAAAAGGAAACAGGAAAGAAACTGAAGTGCCCAAGATCTGATAGAGGGGGAAAATTCATTTCTAATGAATTCAATGAATTTTGAAATGAAAGAGGAATCAAGAGACAAGTATCTGCCCTCTGTACACCACAACAAAATGGAATAGCAGAAAGAAGGAATAGATCCATCGTGGATTATGCAAGAACCTTGATGATTGAAAAGAATGTTTCTACCAAATACTGGAAGCAAGCCATCAACACTGCAATTCACACCTTGAACAGAGTTCAATTGAACAAAGGTACTAAGAAAACACCTTTTGAATCATGGTATGGTTATAAGCCTAATATTCATTATTTCAAAGCATTTGGACGTATATGTTACATCTTAAAAGAAGCAAGAAATGGAAAATTTGATGTAAAAGGAGATGAAGGAATATTCCTAGGCTACTCTTGTAAACGCAAAGCATATAAATATTTGAATCTTGATAGTCACAAAGTAATAGAGAGTGTACATGTAAATATTGATGGGTTTGTAGAAATATGTGAAAAAAAAAGCAGTAAAGAGCCTGAGGAATACATAAACTTTTTGTAATATGAACCTGATACTATACCTAAGACACAAGCAATGGTAATTGGACAACAATCCCATCAACCATTGAATTCAACAGTACAAACTATGTGACAACCTGAGTTGCTAGCATAGAAAACCTAATTACAGACAGAGGGAACCAAGTCTCAAAAAGAGGGACCCGAGTCACAGACAATGACACCCAAGTCTCAGACAGTGAAACCCGAGCATCAGACAGAAGAATAGGAAACAGTATAAATGAGCATGGTGAACATAGTGGAGCAAGCCCAAAATCAAGAAGGAAGGGTCTTGTACTTGCCAAATATGTCAGAAGGTGTCATGCACCTAAGAAAATAATTGTAGATCAGATGGAAGGTATAATGACAAGGAACAAAATTAAACCTAGATCTATCAATGATGCATTAAATGATGAAATTTGGATAGAAACAATGAATGAAAAAATTGAGCAAATAGAAAAGAACATGACCTAACTCTTGTACCTAGACCACAAGAAAAGAATGTAATTGGTACTAAGTGAGTATTTAGAAAAAAAAGATGAATGAAAAAGGTGAAGTTTCTAGAAATAAAGCCAGATTAGTATGTAAATGCTATGATCAAGAAGAGGGTATTGATTATGGAGAAAAATTTTCTCGTGTTGCAAGAATTTAAGTAGTCAAAACTCTTCTGGCATATGGTGCACACAAAGGATACAAGGTATATCAAATGGATGGAAATTTTGCATTCTTGAATGGAATCCTAGAAGAAGAAGTCTATATTGAGCAACCTGAAGGCTTTATAGATCCTAATAAAAGGAATATGGTCTACAAACTATACAAAGCCTTGTATGGACCGAAACAAGCCCCAAGATCCTAGTATGATAGAATGCATGGTTATCTAGTAAGTATTGGATTTCAGAGAACTACTGATAATAGTAGCTTGTACATCAAAGAAGGCCCTAAAGACAAGATACTATTACTAGAGATATTTGTTGATGATATATTATTCACTTGATATGATGATTTATGCAAAGCATTCTCTTTAGCTATGAGTAAGGGATTTGAGATGTCTATGTTTGTGAAATCAAATTCTTTGTTGGTTTACAAGTTCAATAGATGAAGGATGTGTATCATCTTAAAATGGAAGAACTCTGTGTTGAGACCTTTTATCCCTCCCTAGTAAGATATTGTGGTCCTAATTTAGACACCTTCATGCTTCCGTGGAGTTTCATGTGCTTATGTGCCTGTTCTACCCGTCTTTTCTACCTTTTCTCTCTGTTTCTGAGACTCTGGCACATTTCCTCAGGTTCTGACCCTCTGGGTCAGGGTCAACCTCAACCCTGACCTAGGTCAGGGTCAACCTCGACCCTGACCCCAGGGTCCAGGGTCCTTGGGGTTGAGTCCTAGTTTCGGGGTTTCATAAAAATTTTATATTTTCCCTCTTCGAGGCCATTATTTCTTGAGTTAAGTGTCGAACTCTTAAATTAATATTTGAGGTGGACCTTTCTCGAGCTTTGTGTAGGATTCCTAATTTATTATTTGAGATAAGCCTTTCTCAAGTTTGGTGCCTAATTCTCAAATTAACTTTGGGGTTGGCCTTACCTCGAATTTTGTGACAAGGCTCTTAAATAATTATTTTAAGGGTGGACCACTTCTAGAGTTTTGTGTCAAGACTTTAATTTGGTTCTCCTCTCCATGTGCACCTCTCTAGTGTTTTTTGCCATGGACCCTTAATTATTGTTTTCTATGTTGGCCTTTGTGCCCAAGATTACTATAAAAGAAGGGTTTTCTCTCTCATTTTCTCTAAGCCTAAGAACCATCATCAAGCACACGAAGTCTTCTAATCATGATCAAGAAGCAATACCAAGATCTCTCAAGCATTCAAGACATCTACATTCTCAATTCAAGCACTTGAGCACATTTAATTCCATGGAGCCATGAATTGGCATGGTAGATCAACTTCATACTCTTCTACAAATTTCAAACAACTTCAAGCATTCATCCTTGTGGATCTAAGGATTTGAATCCACCACAAGGATCTCCATACAAGCGAGGTGAATTTGTTTATTTACTTTGTTTATTTCTGCAATTTCAATTACTTATATTTGAGGTTAATTCTAAAATTGGGGTTTTACCAAGGCAAACCCCTCCCCCCCCAAACAAACAAATCTCTTTTTCTTGCAGGTATAGGTTTAGGACTATGGATTTGGACTCAGATCTGGATACCCTTTTCACAAACTTTTAGGATCCGCGAACAGAGTCACTTTCAGATCTATGCAGGTCAAGGTTGACATTACTGGGTCAGGGTCAACCTCACCCCTAACCTAGGTCAGGGTCGACCTCACCCCTGCCCTAGGTCAGGGTCAATATTTTGGGGTCGTGGTTGACATTTGTGGGTCAAGGTTGACTTTTTTCATAAGACGACATCAAAATGGAAAATGATTTATGGGTTTTGTTCATCTCTGCATTTCCTTTCCAGATCATAGTTCATTTTTTTCAAAAATAGCCTACAAACCTCAAAAAATAGCATTCTTTGATCTGCACTATTTTAAGGTTGGTACTTCATCTCATTCATTTCAATTCCTAGATCTATCATATACATTCCTTTCTAAAACGGGAATTTAAGATCTCTCCTCTTTGCTCTCATTTCTGAATGGATGATTCATTTGTGCATTGATCCTTCTTTTGGGTTAATCAATTTGGATCTTTCATTTGTGCATTTGATGTTAAAAGGAACATCTTATCTTCCTCACACATCAAACAAACATCCACTTATTTCAAATGTTACATGTTCTTATGTTACACATAGTAACATTTTTATATGTTACAGGATAGTATCTACATTACGCAGTCAAAATACATTGAAGAGATATTGAAGAAATTTGGAATGGAATATTCTAGACCAGTTGTGATACCTATATCTACTGGACATAAGTTGTCTAAGGATGATGATTCAAAGGATGTAAATCAGACTATCTATGGCTCCATGATTGGTAAAATACAACATGGTTCTCACACCAGACCTGATATTGCATTAGCAGTTGGTATTGTTGCAAGGTTTTCAACTAATCCTAGAGAAAATTATTTGATGGCTATCAAAAGGATTATGAGATACCTTAAAGGTACTCAAGATTATGTATTATGGTATAAGAAAGGAGGAAACTTTGACTTGAGGACTTTTACTGATGTTGATTGGGCATGAAGTTTTGATAATATGAAGAGCACAAGTGGTGGAGCATTATTTATTGGAAAGAGGTTAGTCTCCTAGAATAGCAAGAAATAGAAATGCATTTCTTGGTCTACAACAGAGGTAGAGTATGTTGCTGTAGTAGTCAATAGGTCAAATATCATATGGTTCAAACAATTGTTATCATGTACGAACAAAGAAATCAAAGAACTAGTTATTATTTACTGTGAAAACACTAGTTCTATTAACATTTTATAGAACCTAGTGATGCATACCAAGACCAAACATATTGTAATAAAGTATCTTTTCTTGAGAGAATTGGTTCAGAACAAAGAAGTAAGGTTGGAATATGTGAATAATAAAGAACAAGTTGCAGATATATTCACCAAGCCTTTACCTAAGGACGTATTCCTATATCTCAAAGGAAAGATAGGGTTGATTCCTCTAACTAAGGCTCACTAAAGAACAGTTTAGTGATGCATCAACCGAGCTACAAAACACATCAAACATGTTGATGTTGATTTTCAGGGCTCATTGCATATGAATTAGTACATTTAGGTACATTACAACTTAATTGATATGTAAGTTGGTGTATTTTACATTGGTTTTCAAAGAGGGAGAGATTACAATATGTCATAATGATCAGTGAAAAAGGGAGAGATTATTGTATGACATTAAAGATTACAGATGGAGAGATTACTGATGGAGATATCGATGAAAGAGAGAGAACTTTATCAGAGACAAAGATAGATGTAAGAGGGAGAATTTTATCTTAGTTATTGTTGAAAGAAGGAGTCTTAGGGATGTGAATAAGAATGAAGCTAAAAACATTAATAAAATTTGATTCATCTTACTATTGCCCTAAAATTCTTTTTATTATGACATGTTGTCTTTCCATCAATCCCAAAGAGGGAGATTGTTGATGTCAATTATTCAATTGTGTATTATCATTGATGTTACACATGTATATGCACTTATGTAGTGATGTTACACAAATTTCTACATCCAAACAGAGCACATTTACTGTATGCCAAGTGAATCTCAGCGTTTTCCAAGTTCAGTCGGGTATTGAAGAAATTTAGTTCTTACCAAGTTCACTCGGGCATTACAGTGTTGGTCGGGCATTGAAGAATTTAAGTCTTAATTGAGTTAAACTGTTAGTGTCATCTGACTAATAGATGATTGCATTTTATGTTTAATTGGGCATATGAGGCCGCCAAATTTGAGTTTTATTATTCAGTTGGAAGGTTATAGAGGAAGACTATATATATATATATATATATATATATA
>MU225851.1:414670-427646 GCA_018584345.1 Thuja plicata
AAAAGGATTTAGAAAAATTCATTTATTTACTTCAAAATAGGGTGGTCGTACACATGCGGGGTATGGTCCTGAAATAGGCATTTTGAAAAAGAGGTTTTTAAACATGCCTACTAAATATATTTTCTACCATGTGGGTATTCAATGAAATTACATATTTGAAAAATATGCTCTGAGCACTACATTTTCTATTAGTAGTTTTTTTGAGATTTAATCTCTAAGTGCCTCAAATTTTGACATCAATTGACAGAACATTTGAAAAACAAGAAAAACACTTCCACTTTTTGCCCAAAAAGTGGACTCAACTTCATGCTGGCACCCAGAATTGAAAAAAGATTCTAAGCTATGTCTTCATCAAGGGTGGAGAATTTCATTATGGAAGATATCAAGTCCAACAAAAAATGAACGAGGCTAACTGAAAATTGGAATTGGTCGTTCATACCAAAAAGAGTATGTTGATAACCAATAATTACAACACTACTTTGATAAACTTTTGTTCACTCCAGATGACTCTAGAAAAATCCTAATAATTTCAAATTAACAAGCTTAAGGTTGATAAAAGGGAAGGAATGGATTTTGATATCCCTTGATGACTCTAGATGAATAAAACACCAAGACGAACTTGATCGTTTGATGTAATGTCAAAAAAACTCTAAGTAGCTCCTAATTGGCAAACCATTCCTTTTTTGGTAAGTTATTCTAAGGAATTATTGTCAAATCCTAAGTTGGCATGCATTAAATGGAGGATGAACCAAAGTATGAAACATGTAAGGTAGATATTTATTATGAATATTTGTTTTGAAGATTAATTTTTTTAATTGGTTAGCATAATAAAAAATAGGAAATATTTTAATTTTAAGTGAGTTTCCATATACACTAATTTCAAAATTAAAAAGCTCAAAAGTTTAGAAAGAGAAAAGTTGGTGTATGTAATGATTACAGAAAGGTATGATGAACTACAAGGGTTATTATTACTTTAAATGAAAAGTCATTTAAAAAAGGTAGTAATCATTTATCTTAAAGATTTGATCAAATGGATAGCTAGTGACACTATATTACTATTGCCAAATCCTTTTAATGACTAAACATTAAACTTGGCGAGGTGTCTAATTTTCAAGATTATAAAAAATTGACTATAGAATTGAAGTAAAATGGAAAAGAATGTAATGTGGACCCAAATAGGTAATAATTTTGCAATTTTAATTGCATTTATTACAAGTACAATGCATAATTTTTCATTTGGGAAAAATAATCAACATTTTGGTTTTAGTTCAAATGGTATAAATTACCATTTCTAGAAAGAATTGTTTTCTTTCTAAGGTTGAATAAGGAATTCCAAAATGGGTTACAAGTGAAATGAAAAATCCAAAAGGACTACTCTTTCGATTCTACGATAGAAAGACTTCTCTAGATCAAGAGTTGGTTCGATTTTATAACAATGTATGAAGGATATGAAATCAAATTGGTTGAAGAATTTTCACACAACATTCATGTCAATGTTATAACGGTGTGGGGAGATATAATTGAGGTTAACACACAAAAGTATAAGTGAAATATTTGGGATTCTAATAGAAGGCAACCCCATGGAAAACTAATAGTTTAGTTTTGATGAGTTGCTTAATGCATTTCACTAAGAACAAAAAGCAAAACTATAATTATAGAACCACAAAGGATATGTATAAGACATAGATTATGCAAGCTTGAAAGAACAATTGAAAATAGCAGTGTTGTGGCTAATGAAGTTCTTAAACTATGAAGGTAAATGCAACCCCATCATTGACCTCAAATGATATTTATCTCATCTCAGGTATGGTAATAGTTTCCCTGAGGTAAGGGTTAACCTTCAATCCTTCTTGATTTCCCAACTTTCCATAATGTTAGCCAAGGTTAGAAATATAGGTAGCCTTATTAGCCACCATGGTTTAATACAACTGGTAATTAAAAATCATTATATTAAGAAATACTCTATTGAGGATGTGTGGTTAAAATTTATTATAGGACCTACTAAATAGGGGAAGATTAAGAAAAATAATGAGCCTAAGCCAAAGAAAGTAAAATTTGAAATAAGAGAGTTATCTTAGGCTACCAAGGGCAGTTTGAGAAAACATGCTCGAAAGGATTTAGAAGAATAGTCTACCCCTATAGATACCTTAGCTAATTAAATTGATAATGAAGCTCATAATAAGAGATAAATGTCAACTCAAGAGTCTCCTAAGAGGATTTCAGATAAGTCCCCTCTCTTAATTCATAAGGAAACCCCTACTCCAAATACCTATATTTCCTATATGAATAAGAAAAATCTAGAGCATTCAACCTAAAAACATTTAAATGTTGAAACAATTTTTGAGTTTCTAAAATGAAATAAACCTAGTTGTCGTATTCACCCACAAGATCTCATATGTACTAATTTAGATGATGACACTTTTGATGAAGTTGAACCTAAATCCCTTTGTGGTCCTCATGTAAAATATCTTTTCTGAGAAGTGCTTATTGGTAGAGAACAAAGATTTGCAAAGGTTGAATATAAAAAATAAGAAGAGGCCTTAGAGAAATTTGAAGTTGAGGATAGTATCACTCAGTTCTGAGTTAATCAAGAAGATAAAAATATGATTAAATCTAATGAATTTTAACATGATATTTTCAATAATTCAAGGGAATCTGAGCTGGATATTCTCAATAATTCCAAGAAAAATATGGTGGACAACTACAGGTCTATTAAGTTGTTATTCCATGAAGTGGGGGAGCTCAAGAATATAGAAAAAGGGACAGACATCACCAATGTTGATAGCATTGTTGAAGTTCAGACGAATCTGAGTACTAGGGTCAGAAAAATAGAGGATAAGATGTTGAGGTTTGAGGCGACCCTTAAAATCATTGCTTAACAAAGCTTCAACATTCGGAAAGCCTCCAATGAGCATACCAAGATTCTCACTGATAAAATGGAAGAAAAACCTGAGGGAATAGATGCGGCCAATACTGGTGTGGAAAAAGAGAAAAAGACTGAAGATGGACCTAGTAAGAGGACTAGGGCTAGTGCTAAGAAGAAGAAGGAGAATGATTCTCCGACTGATCTCCAGATGATAAAGGAATCAACTTCTAAGAAGGAGATCCTCGAGTCTCAGGGGGTAAGCCTCATGGAGAACATCTCCTGATTGTGTTCCCTGGCTCTTTTGGTTGTCCCTGTGTTGTTTGCTTTTCAATAGTTTAGTTTGTTTTTTCTATGGCTCTATGGTGGCCTGTTTCATTTTTTGGTTATGTTTCTTTTTGTCTCGGCAAACATTTTGATCTTTAGCTCTATGTTGGGTTTCAGGCACCCTGTAAAACCTATTTTACTTAATCAAAAATATGATATTTTACATTGACTTAGGTTTCTGGTATATGTAAAACTTATTTTCCTTTAATGAAAAACTTGATATTTGAAAAATAAAATGTGGATGTACAAATCATTTAGCTTTTTAATTATGTTAATTATTTAAAAATGATTAACATGACTTTGATAAAATTATAGTATTAGATCTAAAACCAAAATTCTAGTGTTGATCTATCTTTACTACTTGTTGATAATTTTATCCCACTTTGATAAAATCATCTTTATTACATTCTAATTTTTTTTCTTTTTCTTTTTTCTTTTTTTTTTTTGAACCTCTCATATTGCATAGACTGATAATGATATAAGCTTTTATAGACAATTAAATATTAGTGAACACTTTCCTATGAGATGATAAATGTTTCTAACTTCTTTAACTCGTGAATCTCATCCAACATAATTAAAAGATGTCATAAATGCAGTTAAGTCTTTTTGGTGTAATTAAAAATTATTCAGCCTTATGCTAAAAGAGATTGTATAATAGCAACAGATTCTACAAGAGATCAGGATTCAGCACTATCCAAACAAAAAAACAACAAACAGACCTTGCATATAAAGCAGATTAATGGTGAGATCAAAGGGATCCTAATTGATACAACAACATATCTCAAAGAATGTAAATGGAGTGATGGTACCCTGCTCTCTGACTCTTCTTCTAAGAAATTATATCACATTCTAAAGAAGGAACCCTCTATCATCACTCGAGTGACTCAGTGTTGGGGGCAAGTGAATCCCTTTTCCAGTTGGCAATTTTTCTTTGAATATTTTTGGAAAAGCAAGGTCGAACCCAAAAAACTTTGTTTTAGATGGCTGGTCTTAATCAAAAAACTTGCTATAGGTCTTGTATTGTCATCTATTGGTTTGTCCCCTATCATGTGCAACTTGTGTAACTCTGTTGAGACCTTTGAACACTTGTTTTTTGAATGTTTGTATGCTCAGAAAGTCTAGTCCATTTTTCTAGGCTCACCTTGTTTATGGAATTGTAGACCTAGAATTACCTGGAGTGAAATTTTGGCAGGTATGTTGAAATGTTTGATTCCAAATCTAATTATTTTTGGTTTTGTTTGACATGTGAGATTTTGTGGATGCTTTGGAAAGACCGGAACAGAGAAATTTTCCAGATGGAAAGAAGGAGCCCTACTGAGTTTAATCTTAAACTCACACACTTTTATATTATGACACAGGTATCCATGGTGCTGAATATTACTAAAAGCAAGTTTATGATGCTGATGAGAGAAGGCAGCCTAATGATCCACAAGGATGAGGTTCAAGCTGCAAAGTATATAGCAGACCACCAAAGTTTCTTGGCACCTTCAGAAATTGAGGTCCTCAATAACCTTCTGGGGACAGCACAGATTGAGCCGAGAGTCCAGATGGACAATGAGGGTACTCATCTTGAACAGGAAGGGGGCCGAATGACGGAACCAGAAGTAGGCCGAGAGCAGGGGACCACTCTGCTTGAAAGCCAGGAAGAAAGCTTGTGGGTCCCAAGGGACAATAGCATCCAGAATGATGGATGGGAATAATGAGCAGATGGTGGATGAAGATTAAAGCATTTCTCCTAGTTTTTTTGTAAAATTATGGATAATTATAGTTTAGATATAGCATACAGACCCATGTATTTTGTAATTTAACTCAAACAAAAAACATTCAGTGAATTTTAGCTTACTCCCCCAATTTTGTAACTGTATATATTATGGGAGCTGTGAGTGAATATTACAGCCAGTGATAACTCAAGTTTACTATATATAGTTTGAACTATCTTAATAGAAAACAATCATATTGATTGACATATTTTACATAAACTCTCTAAATATAAATATA
Organism: Thuja plicata; assembly: GCA_018584345.1. Lineage (NCBI taxonomy): Eukaryota > Viridiplantae > Streptophyta > Pinopsida > Cupressales > Cupressaceae > Thuja > Thuja plicata. The sequence goes on from MU225851.1 coordinate 419,859, forward strand.
CTAGTTTGAGATTTGTGTAAAGGAAATTTTCAGAGAGAATAGTACTGATTTGCAGATTCGGACACGTTATAAATTAGAGACGACAGGATAAGAAACGATCAAAAGAAGGAAACCGAATGTCATATTTCTCTGTACCACATAATGAGGAGATCCTTTCTCCCTGTACAACCCAAAATTCCAAAGGACACCAAAAGCAAACCATTTAGGAATTCTATAACAAAGAAAGCAACCATCTAAACGTAGACAATATCTAAATTTGAAAGATTGTAGGACTTAATATCAACGTCTTCGTGCCGCCGTCTCTCTTTGAACATTGAAATAAATGGCAGCAACAGGCAATCCGAGTTCACTCGTCTCTGCAAAATCTCTTGTCTTGAAACGGCGGCGTGAATTCGGAGGATCAACTTTTCCCTTCCCACTTTGCCTAAACAATGCCAACACATACCGGTGGATGCCAACCATCGGATTCGGCCTCTCATAATCCACCATTTCTCTACCTGCACAACAACTGCGATTTAATCACAACTGGGCATAATAACACTTTCTCAACTTTCTTATATCTCCTCGGCGACCAAATCGAAAAACTACAAACAGTATATTGAGGAATTTGGAACAAAAGGGGATTAATCTCTATGGCAATGACAGTACTATACAGCTTTTTTGGTAATGCCAAATTACATGGGAACATCTTTTAATAGAACTTTAGTGCCACGAATTAGGGTGTTATTTATCGTGCTTACCAAAAGAGGTAGATTTTGTACCTGGTATATCGGTCACCATCCTGCACAATTATACACACCATGTATATGGTTGGTGCTCATTCTATCATGTATAATGCAAGAATATAATTCTAATCCATGAAATAATTACCAATGGAGATACTCCCGGCCAATGGGATCGCTAGGATTAGGCGCATCAGGATCAGTCATTATCTGCAAACAAAACACAATGAAAACCATCTCAGATTTGAATGGACAAGACATCTTAAATACACATGATTTTTTCATGCAGACTGTTTTTCTTCTTAGAATGGAAAACATGTATTTATTACCAAGGTGAAGTATGAACCAAATTCACCCCCAAGAAGTTCAACAAGAGGAGGGGATGTAATGGATGAGGGTAAGAACTCGAAGCCATTTTTGACTTCCATGTCTGTGTTGTACACCACTCTCATCTGAATTGATGGAAGGAAGGCATCGAGAACATCCCCAATTACTCCTGTTAAACTCAGCGGTTCTATCGATCTAGACATGATTTTCTCTCCAGCCTTTCTCTCAGGAAAGAGACTCAACAGGACCGCCAGAAGGACTTAGCTGGAACCTGGTGGTTTGGCATGTTGGTGCTGCCATTGGAGATACTTATAACAATCATTTTACGTGTCTAGAAGGGGATAAAGTTACGGTATCATCTTTACACAAGAGTACATTTCCATATATGGCATGGTTCGGCTGTATTCTACTATTGGAAAAGAAAAGATCAAAAATTGCGGCAGTTGGTCTATATATTAAATGATAACACACACTTTGATAGTGGCTGTGGGCTCCTTTTAAATACTTTAGTCTTTCGATGACATATTGAAGGAATCTTTACTTGAAATGTTAAACTTTGAAGTCTAGAGTCATTTCATATTACGTGGCAATTTGCATTTCTATGTCAATTTCTAGCCAGTTTCATGTTTCTTTCCAGATAATGGATCGGAATAATTATATAGTAATAAATTTTGTAAATTTGTATGAAATTAGGTATTTTGCATAGATAAATATTGGATTTCTATGTCAATTTTTAATTAGTTTTCGGAATAATTATATAGTAATAAATTTTGTAAATTTGTATGAAATTAGGTAATTTCCATAGATAAATATTGGATTTCTATGTCAATTTTTAATAAGTTTCATGTTTCTTATTGGACAATGTCTTTGTATAATACTATATTTATAATTTTTGTAAATTTGTATGAACTTAAGCTTTTTCTATTCTTCTTTTACTTACCTCTATTTACATATTGTTAGTATATATATTTAATTTAGTTTACACTTAGGCTTATTAAGTCTTCTTAAGTCGTCCATAGTCATTTGGCACTTGTCTACACAAGTCGTCATCTTTTAGGAGTCTACTAGAGATGTGTCGTGTTGATTTCGACACACAAACCTAGTCTCTTGGGTGGTTTTTTACACGACTCTAGTTGATCCCTACTTTTGTGGTTGGACTTGGTTGCACTCTATGCCTATATGTACTCTACTTCTCCACTGAATCAAATGGTCAACTTTGTGCTCTTAATTTGTATTGTGCTTCTACTTTATCTCTTTGATCTTGGCAAATCTTTCACATATATTTCATATTCTATAACATTTTCATATAGTCTATATTTATTGCGCATTTCTCAATTGCATACTCCTTCCCTAGAGAAGTTTTACTATTCTTCTTTCTTGGTTTAGTCATATACGTGCACAATTTATCTAAATTTATGGTTCTCATCACTTAACCAATCTCTTTTAAAGTCAAATTTAACCCGCTCCCATCTATTTTGGCAACCATTATTGATATGACTATACACATTGGGCTTTGTAGTTTCTTACAACTATAGCTAAGAAAATTCAACTATATTCATTTAATCATTTGGGAATTCCTCATCTCACTCTCAATTATTAATTTATTCATGGAGAAAATATTAGAACATCGATTTGATCCATGTACTAGAAAGAAAAAAAATGCTTCAACATTATACTCTATAGAATTTGTTGGCACCTACAAATTTTAAAGGAATCTGAGGTTGCCATATTAAATATTCACACAAACATCCAGCCAATCCATAGAAATGGATGGCCTCAGAGGTCACGTGGTCTCATTTTTCAGGTTGAGAGATCTACAGAAGGAGATCTAGTTGTTTTTGTTCAAAAGTTAAGAGATCTTCCCAACATCAACAAAACTGAAGATGAGGGCTATTTTCATGTGTCCTTGTGCTACGTTGTTTTATTCAAAGGAATACTCATAGATATATATCCCACATCGGTTGTATTAGGGAAGGATTTAATGTTTTTATTCATGAACACATAGTAAGGAAGTGCGAGAAGGCATGCACCTTTTGGCAAGAAGTTCATGCACGATGTGGTTAGCTCGCGGTAGACAAGGATATTTTGTGGTCGCATGCCCATGTGGTGATGCGTTGGCAGAATCGGTAGGGAATTAGAGCCTACCACCTCGAAAGCTAATTGAGAGATGATATAGAAACAATATATGTGGAAGAGAGGTGTTATCTTGTTGCGATTTTGCAAGGTAATGGAGCAATTAGGAAGTGGAGTTGAGATGTTATGATAGCGTGATGCATGATAGACAAAAAGAGAGATAGCAGGGTCAAACCACAATAGTGTGTCCCACTTTTCGAGTTGAAGGAAATCAGTTTTCCCAAAAAAAAATCATTTTTGATGCCTTCCTTTGAAGCCCCCTCTTTGATCGAAGGTGGTAATTGGCTTCGAGCGAAGTACCTTACGTGGGGTACTTGACGTGAAGGGGGGTGCTCGCTTGAAGTAATCCATGCAAGGTACTTCGCACAAACATCCCCTTTGTGCGAAGACATTTTTTACCAGATTTTTTATATATTTTTGGCTGCCCATTTCATTTTCACCATTTACTAGTGGAGATTTTGTGGACCTAGGGCTTAGAGAAAAATAGTGATGTCTAGTATGACATCAGCACATCCAAATCTTTTTTGACTTCTTCTAATTGTTAGTAGTATCAGGTTCACGCATTTTTCTCATTTTTTAATATAAATTATACGTTTTATATTTATTTTGGTTAGTTATTTATTTTAAATAATACTTTGTTAGTAGAAATGTTAGAAAATCATAGATGAATTTTAGAATATGCTAGAAAATTATAGTAGTATGTTAGAAAATCATAGTAGAATGTTAGTATTTGTTAGAAAATTGTACTAGTATGTTAGAAAATGTTAGAAAATCCTAGTAGAATGTTAGAAAATGTTAGAAAACATTAAAAAACCATAGTATAAATGTTGGAATATGGAAGAAAATGTTAGAAAAGTGTAACTATTTGTAATAACTAAGAGGGGAGGGGGGTGAATCAGTGGCCTCAAAAATTAATCCTTAAATCAACCCTTAAAAATTATAACCATAGATTATGTCTCAAGTTATCTTCTTCCCTACAAGATGAATTCCTTGAAATACTTATATCAATTTTCTACTTGTCAGATTGCTTTGTAAATATCTCTTCTATATGATTACCGATAAGTAGTTAACTATTTACCAAAACATAGTAAATATGCAGAATATACCGATAAATCTAGAATTGCATATGTGAAATGTAAAATAGTAAAGTAATGAAACATAAACACATAACACATGGACTTTTAATGTGGAAACCTTGTTAGGGGAAAAACCATTGGGACTGGTACAAAAAAATTTCACTCTTCTGAAGTGAGTTGCGTTAGGAGCCAACCCTATTAAAGGTTACAAACACACTGTTAGGTGTGACCTTGTTAGAGGATTTAAAAGATAGTTTGTCACCTAGTATCTAGCATCTAATGCTACCATTCTTGATCAAACACTCACTTGGCCTGTTAATAGGTATCAGACATATCCAATGTTGCTTTCATGACAAAACTTTTTGATACTCCTTGGGATGTATCTCAATTGTAAAAGACTTTTAAGTCCTTCTCCGTTAAGAGACTTGATTCTTTAATGGTTAAACTTAAACATTAATGATCCGTTCATACATACAACTCAATTGTAGATTTTCAGATCTATTGAAAGTCTATTACCTCTCTGATCAATATAATCAAATATATACCTTTGCTCCACACTGCTCCACACTGCTTTGCTCTGTGATGTTGTCTCACTGTCTGTCGGTGTCTATAGAATCTATCTCTTTCCTTGGCTTGTTGATCAAGACTGAATGCAGGCTTCTTCTCCTTTAGATTTTCTTTTGCATCTTTCCTCTTCTCTCATTCACCACACTTTCCCCATTTGTAAAGAATCGGGCTTGTCTCTTTATAGACGTGTTTTACCTTTTCTTGGCTTTCTTGATTCTTGGCATAATCAACAATTATCACCAATAGATTTAAAGAAAACTTCGGTTATATCTCAAAGAGATCTTCTTTCCAACTGTAAAAATTAGCTTTAAATCAATTACTTATCTTGGGCTTTAACTGGATGATTAAAACAATGATAAGTATCTGCTAATTCTATTTATAGCTCTTGATAGCTAAGCATTTTTTCATTTTCTGAACTCTCTGTTCTATTGGTCAACACTTCAGTTAGTCATCGGTGATAACTGACTATTCTATCGGTGTGACTTCATTTGTCATTGGGATCTTCATCCATTTTCTTTTCTATTAGGTAACACTGTAATTCTTTTCATCAGGTTACTCTGTGCTTTTCTCATCGGGCAACACTGTGACTTTTCTTGTCAGTAATGCTGAGCATTCGCTTGTCGGGTAACACTATGACTTTTCTCTTTAACTCTGACCTTCGATGTGCACTCCGTTGGTGTATACAGTCTAGTATGTGCAAGATCATGAGGGACAAAAAAGTGGCGATGTGAAAAAATCCACTTTTCACTTGTCCAAAATCACATGAAAGCGCTTGTTGACTTTTTAGTAGGCCTGGGTGTCAGTACACCTGGGAAAACCTGACACCAAAGCACAAGCCTAATCGGGTACCTGATTTTTTGGGGTACCCAAAAATATCGTGTACCCAAAACCTTTGGCATAAATGAAAACCTGCGAGTCATTTTCCTCATTTCTGCATATTTGACATCAGTAATAATATATTGGTGCCCGCGGCTGCATTCAACATTTTCATTGTGAAAATGTTGAAACCCTAAATTTAATTATGTTTTTTCATTACTAATTCTTTAGATAATAAAAGGATATATTTTTAGTCTTGCTTTCATTGTAGAACACGTCTCAGTAAAATTAATTAAATTAAACATTCTCTGAAATATTGCCCAGGACTCAATATTGCTTGTAATTAGGATGAAACATTATTTTTTTTAGGACTTGACAAGAAAACAACATCACCGCTGAGTAGGGTGCTTGGATCCCTTTTGTATCTGCCAAAGCTTTCAGAATTAGGTTCTCCATTCTTTCATTTTTTTTCCAATACAAATTTTCCATCGCAGAGTGGTGTGTTTTGAGGATTGCAGGCAAAACAATTGTTGGTAGCCATGACTACTATTTTGGATCCATGAGTAGAAGAATTTGTTCCTCCTCCATAATACCCTCTAATTTGGTTTTCAATTTCAAATTTCACTAATTATAGGTCTTATAATTTCAAATAGCTTGCTAAAATTTTATTTTTTCTTAAAGCTTTGCATAAACGAATCCATTTTTGATGGAAGAGACACAACTTTTCTCTCAAGACCTGCAATTGTTAATTATATATCTCCAATAATTTCTCTGTTGGGTAGCATCCATCCTGCTATAACAAGGTGTCAATACATGAGAATGGTTTTGTATAGTGTATGGGGTGGGCATATGGCATGGTGAAAGAATGCAGGGAACGAGGTGCAAATTCTTGCATTTTTAGCCATTGTCGTAGAGCCTGATGCTTCTTTCTTGTGCATCGAGGCATGTCCCTACGACAATTAAAGATTGTGATGCAGTAAGTTTAGACTTGTGTAGTAATGATAGATGGGTGTGGAACAAGCACAGATAGCAGATCACATGTCCTTACACCCTACATTAAACACAATTCTTAATGCAAAAGGTTTACCCTTCCTTCATATTTATCCTTTATATTGGGAAGATAATGTTCATTGCTCATCTGTCACAGACTTCATTTATTGTATACTAAATGCGATTATATTTCGTACAACATGAGCGGATTTTGTCTGCGTGAACAAATTTGGAAACATAATGAAAGAATGTATTCTCCTTCACCATCTTTTCGGTTCATGCTACATTTAATAAAAATCACCACCGTAAATAATGTGGATTGTGCAACATTCCTCTCTTGACAACCAGAGATGAAGCAGTGTTTATTACTTTATTACTTCAAGAGAGTTTTAACGCTGAGCTGTCAAAACATATAATGGTCATCCTTGCAGTCATACCGATGCAAGAGGAATGATTTCTGACTGTTTCTCCTAAGTCTTTTACTGCCGCGGGAAAAAAGACTTGAAAAAATAGTACAATATCTAAGTGTGAGATTTTAGCATAAATTATGTGGTTCAGAAATATAAAAAAATATGTAAGAATACTAGCAATTGAATTTTGGTGTGTATTGGTTATGTTGAAGGTACTTGTATAAAATGTTTAATATATCAGTCGAGCATATCAGATATCCAATAATAATGGATATCCGATATTATTGGATGTCTGATATTTCCAACCCAAATTTGGATTCAAGCTTTTCATTTTTTTTAATATTTATTTTACTTTATGTATTACTATTTTATTTAAACAATATTAATAGTATATTAATATTATATTAATATTAATATTATATTTATATTAATATTACTATTATTTTAATATTATTATTATATTAATATTAATATCATATTAATATTATCTCTCTCTCTCTAGAGTTCCTACATAGAGAGAGAGAGAGAGGAATAGGACAGAGAGAGAGACCCCTTAGAACACACTTGAGTATTTAAATGGGTTAAAAGGGATCATGGGGTCTTCCTAGGTGTCCTAGTATGCCTTATCACCTATTAAGACCCCTAGGAAGATCCCATGACCCCTTTCGACCTATTTGAATGCTCAAGTGTGTCCCAAGGGGTCATAAGACCCCTTAGGACACACTTAAGCATTCAAATTGGTCAAAA
>MU225851.1:458109-482897 GCA_018584345.1 Thuja plicata
TGTCCCAAGGGGTCATATGACCCCTTGGGACACACTCAAGAATTCAAATGGGTTGAAAGGGGTCACGGGGTCTTCCTAATGATTTTAGTATGTCTTATCACGTATTTGGACCCCTATGGAGACCCCATGACCCCTTTCGATACATTTGAATGCTCAAGTGTGTCCCAAGGGGTTGCATGACCCCTTATCACATACTTGAGTGTTCTAATGGGTCAAAAGGGGTCATGGGGACTTCCTAGGGGTCATGGGGACTTCCTAGGGGTCCTAGTACACCTTATCATGCACTAGGACCCCTAGGAAGTCACCATGACCCCTTTTGACATATGAGAATTCTCAAGTGTGTCTTAAGGGGTCATATGACCCCTTAGGACACACTTAAGTGTTCTAATGTGTCAAAAGGGGTCATGGTGACTTCCTAGGGGTCTTAGTACACCTTATCACACACTAGGACCTCTAGGAAGTCACCATGACATCTTTTGACATATTAGAACACTCAAGTGTGTCCTAAGGGGGCATATGATCCCTTGGGACACACTTGAGCATTGAAATTTGTCAAAAGGGGTCATGGCGACTTCCTAGGAGTCCTAGTATGCCTTATTGTTAGAGATTTGTTTCTGTGCAGTAGATTGATTGTATGTTTGTCATTGATGACAACTTATAATATACAGTAGTGATTTTGCATGTACTTATTAGAATCATGATATCAAGCATTGTGTGGATATATTTATATTTTAGACATGCTTAGTATGTTATTTTCATACACACAGACTCAGATATGATGTTTCAGTCAAGTTGTGTAATTCTATTATTGAAAGTTATAGTTCTAGAAGAGTATCTATTTAGAGCCAACATATTTAACGTGTTTCTTGAGTTGCACCTATCTTCAAGATATGTGTGTGTATGTTCATGATTAGTTATGAGTTGATGATAGTTATCTAAAGGTGCCTAATGTGTTTCAAGAAGATTTCAAAGTTAGAGATGATTTGGTGAAGCCAACTTAGTGAAGCGTCTCGTCTATTCAGTTTGTGTTGCACGGACTTAATATTGTTTGCGTGCTTAGTAAAGCCGACAAGGATGTTATGAAGAGTTGTATTACATGTCCCATGATCTCATACTTTGATGAAGATACTTATAGAAAGTCATTTGTGATATGCTAAGTGTGAATGATACAAAAAGAGACAGAAAATGTACAGAGCATAATATCAATTGTGGTTCATTCATCAAGAGTCTATGTGAAGAAGCAATAGAAGATTATAATACACTGGAATTGATCAAGACAATAGGTCTGCTCTATAGTTCATCATCAGATATAGTGCATATTTGTTCTACAAAAGGTTGCAGCCTTCACCATTGAAGCAGTGAGCTTTTGGACAGTGAATCCTCACCCCTAACAGGGTTATTTTTAAAAGACTCCTAACAAGGTTAGACCCTTAACCAAGTCACTATACTTATTGCATTGTAAAGTAAGACTCCTAACAGGGTTGAAGTATCTTCTAACAGGGATTACTACAAATAAGTATAGTTTATTGTGGGTACTAATTCCCACCAGGGTTTTTACCATTTGGTTTCCCCATAATCAAATTGTGTATTGTGTATTGTGTTATCTAAATGAGCATTTACTTTATTGTATTTTGAAGTTAATAAGGGAACATAATTAAATTGGTTGATAAATGATTCACCCCCCCTCTCAATTATCCTTTGGGACTATTCTAAAAATTGGTATTGGAGCCAAGTTCCTTGGAGAAGAAGCCTAACAACTTAAGGTAGATCCGATGTCTTACTTCAGAAAAGAGAGCCCTAAGTTCGACGGAGAAAATTATTTGGATTGGAAAAAAAAAATGATAACACATCTACACTGTGTTGGCTTTGAGATCTTTGAGATAACTACACAAGAAGTTGTTATTTCATCTCTGAAAGACCTTGCAAAGGATGATGCTACGAGTAGACAAAAGGAGACATTTACCAATAATGCAATTTCTAAAGAAGCTCTAATCAGTGCCCTATCCGATGGTGAATTTTTTGAGATCAAGAAAATTGACAGAGCATACAACATATGGAAGTACTTAGAAGACATGTTTGAAGGAGATATTCAAGAAAAGAATGCACACAGGAAGACATGGAAAAATAAATACAACAGTCTTGAGATGTTACCTGAAGAGAACATTAGAGCTTAACATCAAAGAATAAATGAAGCAGTCTCTGGAATCAGAAATAACGGTGGAGAAATATCAAAAGAAGATATAATGGACAAGTTGTTAACTACCCTAACATCAGACTATAAAAAAAAGATATTTATTCTAGAGGAAACCATGCAATTCTCACAATACTTCAAGAGGGAGACTTTGATCAGTAAAATCTCTACATTTGAGATATGAAGATTGAAGACTGAACCTAAAAGTGAAACAACTTTCAAAGCCTTAGTCCATGGTAAGAAATACTTACACAACTCTAGCCATAGTGAGAAAGAAGAAATTGATGAAGAATTAGAAGATCTCATTTCTATGATTGCTAAAAGATAAAATAAAGGAAAAGGAAAATATGAAGGACATCTTCCATTCAAATGTTTTTCATGCAACAAGATTGGTCACTTTGCATCTAAGTGTCCCACAAGAGTCAAGAAGTTCAGATCTGATTACAAACCAAAATATAAGAAAGAATGTTACCATGCTGAAGAAGGTGTAACTATTGAAGATTTAGGAGAGGATGAAATTGGATTTGTTTTCCTTAGAGACATGGAAAATTTTCTTGAGGAAATGGAAATTGTAGATGAAAAGGAAGAACAAGAGTTAGCCCTAATTTCCAAAGTAGACATAGAAATGATTGGATCATTGACAGTGGATGCTCTAATCATATGACAGGTGAAAAAGATAGATTTGTTCATTTAGACAAATACTAAGGTGGTATGGTCATATTTGGAGATAACACTCCTAAACCTATCATAGGCAAAGGTTCTATCACTTTGGATGGAAAGACCAAGACAAATGATGTTTTGTATGTTGATGGATTACATCATAACTTGCTAAGTGTTGGACAACTACTTGACAAAGGTTATCATTTGGAGTTCAATGACAAAAAGTACATCATTAGCAACAAGGATGGAGACATGATTGCATCAGGCTCCAAAACAAAAGGTAATATTTTTTGGCTCAATTCTGATGTAAGTTGTTTTGTTGCAAAAGTTGATGACAGTTGGTTATGGCACAAGAGACTCTGTCATATAAATTTTGATAAGATAGTAAAGATAAGTAATGTCAAGGAAGTCAGAGATATTCCAAGTATAGCAAGAATAGTTGACACAATGTGTTATGGTAAATCATGTAAGGAGTTCTTTCAGAAGCAAGTAGAACTTAGCTGAAAACAAATTGGACCTAGTGCATACAGATTTATGTGGTCCTACTCAAACAAGATCATACTACGGAGAAAGGTATTTCATTTTGTTTGTTGATGATTTTCAAGGATGATGTGGGTTGCGTTCTTAAAAGAGAAGTTAGAAGCTTTTGAGAAGGTTAAAATATTCAAAGCTAAGGTTGAGAATGAATCTGGATTAAACTTGAAATGTCTGAGATCAGATAGAGGAGGAGAGTTCACCTCTATTCAGTTTTATGATTACTGTGAAGAACATGGAATAAAAAGACAGTTGAGTGCTCCTAGAACCCCACAAAAGAATGGGATTGTAGAAAGGAGGAACAATATTATACTTTATACAACACGTACTATGATGATAGAAGGAAAATTTGTGCACACATATTGGAGAGATGTAGTAAATACAATAGTCTATACTATCAATAGAACTCAATTGAGGCAAGGCGCAGATAAGACACCCTATGAACTTTGGTTTGGTAATGTACCTACAGTTGAATATCTCAGAATCTTTGGCAGCAAGTGCTACATCAAGAGAGATGATGGTGTTGGTAAGTTTGATGCCAGAAGTGATGAAGGTATTTTCCTTGGTTACTCTACAAAAAGAAAAGCATATAGATGTTTCAATTTGAGACTGAAAAAGATAATTGAAAGTACTCATGTAAAAATTGATGAGAAGTTTATGGTTCACGAGAGGTACTATGAATATACACCTATGATTGAAGATGAACCCAGGCCTAGCATCAAAGATACTGTTATTGAAGAAATGTTTGATTGCATTGATGTCTCATGCAATGAACCTGAATCAAGTAGAAAAGAATCACAGATTACAGAAGAAGAAGTAACACCTAAGGTTCCTAAATTCACATCTAGATACCATTCCAAAGGTGATATCATTGGAGATTAGAGAAGCAGTGTATTGACCAGATCAAAAGAAAAAAGTCTATCAATGGATGAAGAGGTATGTCTAAATTCAAAGATTGAACCCTTAAGTGTTGAAGATGCTTGTAATAATTCTGATTGGAAGAATGCAATGAAAGAAGAATTAGATTAGATAATTATGAATGAGACATGGGAATTGGTTCCTAGACCCAATGACAGAAATGTTATTGGAACAAAGTGGATCTTCAGAAACAAGATGAATGAAGAAGGTATAGTAGTAAGAAACAAAGAAAGATTGGTATGTAAAGGATATGCACAGAGAGAAGGAATAGACTACACTGATAAATTTGCCCCTGTGAGCAGACTAGAAGCCATTAAATTGTTCTTGGCCTATGAAACATTCAAAGACTTTAAAGTTTATCAAATGGATGTAAAATCAGCTTTTCTGAATGGTGACTTGAAGGAAGAAGTCTACATAGAATAGCCTGAAGGATTTAATCTTTTAGATAAACTAGACATGGTATGTAGATTGAAGAAAGCACTCTATGGTCTTAAACAGGCCCCAAGAGTTTCGTATGAAAGACTTGATGGTTATCTTACCAAGATTGGATTCAAGAAAGGTGAACTAGATTGTAACCTATTCACAAGAGAGACACTTGGTGGATTACTACTAGTTTCCATATTTGTTGATGACATTATCTTTGGAGGTAATGACAAGCTTAGTGCAGGATTTGCAAAAGAAATGCAGAATGAATTCGAAATGAGCATGATTGGTCCTATAAAATAATTTTTGGGACTAAATGTAAAGCAGACAGATAAAGCTATATTCAGTAATCAGTCAAAATATGTGAAGAAAATATTGAAGACCTTTAAGATGGAAGCCTGTAAGCCAGTATGCACCCCTATGATAACAGGAAGCAAGCTTTAAAAAGATGATGATTCCATAGTAGTTGATAAGAAATTGTAAAAATCTATGATTGGAAAACTCATTTATCTAACTCAATCTAGACTTGACATATCTAATGTAGTTGCCATTGTTGGAAGATTTGCAGCTAAACCCAAGCAGAATCACCTAATGGAAATCAAGAGGATATTCAGATATCTATAGGGAACTATAGACTATGGTTTATGGTATCCTAAATTAGAGAATGTACAAATTCATGTGTATACAGATGCAAATTGGGTAGGTTGTATTGATGATAGGAAGAGTACTTCAGGAGGAGCAGTATTTCTTTGAGATAGGTTGGTTTCTTGGATAAGAAAGAAGAAGAAATGTATTTCCCAATCAACAACAGAAGCTTAATATGTTGGAGTAGCATTGAATTGTTTAACCATGGTTTGGATCAAGTAGATGGTTAAAGACTTTGGCATTTAGGTTGATTATCCTATTGTGATTCACTGTGGTGACACTAGCACTATTAACATGTCTAAGAACCTTGTGATGCATGCAAAGACAACACATAGAGATCATGTACCATTTTCTAAGAGAAAAGGTTGTAGACAAAGAAGTGAAATTGGACTATGTGAGCACCAAAGAATAGTTGGCAGATATTTTCACAAAGCCTTTATCAAAAGATACATTTGAGTATCTTAGGAAGAAGTTGGGAGTAATTCCCTCTCCTGAGTCTGATTAGATAAAGAAACAAGAACATTATTACTTAGTGACTGATGAATGGTTGACTACTCTACTTCTGGAGTAGTACGTGTGCTTAATTTCTTATGGCACCCTTTGCCATTGATGTCAAAGGGGGAGTATATAGTAAGGGGGAGCATATACTATGGGGGATTATAAAAACAATCAGAAGAATTGAAGTAGTGTAGAGGAATATTTGATAAGGATATTGAGAAGATTGTAAAAGAAAGAAGACACCATGTGTTGAAGATGTTTTTAATATCATATGTTGCCATCAATGTCAAAGGGGGAGATTGTTGGAGATTTGTTTTTGTGCAGTTGATTGATTGTATGTTTGTCATTGATGACAACATATAATATACATTAGTGATTCTTTATGTACTTATCAGAATGATGATATCAAGCATTGCGTGGATATATTTATATTGTAGAGATGCTTAGTATGTTATGTTCATACATGTAGACTCAGATATGATGTTTCAGTCGAGTTGTTTAATTATGTTATTGGCAGTTATAGTTCTAAAAGAGTATCTGTTCAGAGCCGACATATTTAATGTGTTTCTTGAGTTGTGCCTATCTTCAAGATATGTGTGTGTATATTCATGATTAGATATGAGTTGATGATAGTTATCTAAAGGTGCCTAACATGTTTCAAGAAGATTGCAAAGTTAGAGATGATTTGGTGAAGCCGACTTAGTGAAGCGTCACGTCTATTTAGTTTGTGTTGTGCGGACTTAATATTGTTTGCATGCTAAGGATGTTATGAAGAGTTGTCTTACAGGTCCCATGATCTCATACTTTTAGGAAGATACTTATAGAAAGTCATTTGTGATACGCTAAGTGTGAATGATACGAAAAGAGACAAAAAATGTACAGAGCAGAATATCAGTTATGGTTCATTCATCAAGTGTCTATGTGAAGAAGTAGTAGAAGATTATAATACATTGGAACTAATTAAGATAGTAGGTCTACTCTATAGTTCATCATCATATATAGTGCATATCTGTTCTAGAGAAGGTTGTAGCCTTCACCATTGAAGTAGTGAGCTTTTGGACAGTGAGTCCTCACCCCTAACAGGGTTATTTGTAAAAGGATCCTAACAGGGTCAGACCCTTAACCAGGTCACTATACTTATTGCATTGTAAAATACAAATCCTAACAGGGTTTTAATATCTTCTAACAAGGATTACTACAAACAAGTATAGTTCATTGTGGGTACTAATTCCCACCGGGGTTTTTACCATTTGGTTTCTCCGTAATCAAATTGTGTGTTGTGTACTATTTTATCTGAATGAGAATTTACTTTATTGTATTCTGAAGTTAATAAGGGAAAAAAATTAAATTGGTTGATAAGTGATTCACCCCCCCTCTCAGTTATCCTTTGGGACTATTCTAACACTTATCATGCACTAGGACCCCTAGAAAGTCACCATGACTCCTTTTGACACATTATAACACTCAAGTGTGTCCTAAGGGGTCATACGACCCATTGGGACACACTTGAGTGTTATAATGTGTCAAAAGGGGTCATGTGGACTTCCTAGGGGTCCTAGTACACCTTATCATGTACTAGGACCCCTAAGAAGTCACCATGACCCCTTTTGACACATTAGAACACTCAAGTGTGTCCTAAAGGGTCATGCGATCCCTTGGGACACACTTGAGTGTTCTAATGTGTCAAAAGGGGTTATGGAGTCTTACTAGGGGTCCTAACACATGATACGACATACTAGGACCCCTAGGAAGTCCCCATGACCCCTTTTGACACATTAGAACTCTCAAGTGTGTCATAAGGGATCTTAGGGAGACACTTGAGTGTTCCAATGTGTCTAAAGGAGTCATGGGGACTTCCTAGGGGTCCTAACACGTGATAAGGTGTACTAGGTCCCCTTAGGTCCCTCTGTGACCCCCGAGAACACATTGGAACACTCAATTGTGTCCTCAGAGGTCACAAAGGGACCTAAGGGGTCCTAGTACACCTTCTTATGTGTTAGGACCCCTAGGAAGTTCCTATGACCCCTTTCAACACATTTCAACACTAAAGTGTGTCTCAAGGGGCCGTACGACCCTTGGAACACAATTGACTGTAGAAATGTGTTGTCGGGGGCTACAAAGGGACCTAAGGGGTCCTAGTACACTTTCTCAATCGTTAGGACCCCTAGGAACCCTCTATGACCCCTTATACTGGTCTAATTAACCTATATATTAATATGTCCTATATATATATATACTATACTTGATTTTATTATATATACAACAAAATATATATATATATTACATACAATTTAAATATGAAGATATCATTTGATATATTGTTAAATACATATTAATATATATAATACATATAAAAGAATATATAATATATGATTTATAAAGTAACATTTAATATTAATATATATTATATAATATTTAATGTAAAACGTATGTTATATAATATTTAATATATAATCTAATATATAATTTAATATATATATAATGTATAATATTTATAATATATAATATAATATATAATCTATTATATAATCTAATATATAATATATAATCTAATTTTATATATAATATATAATCTAATATTATATATCTAATATATAATATCAAAAAAAGAGAGGGAGAAAGGGGTTGAAAACAAATTTAGAGGGAGAAAGGGGAGGGAAACTTCAAAATTCAAAATTCTGTCAGGATTTTTGGGTACCCGATTAGGCTCGGTAATGCTTTGTGCACCAAACCTACCTGGTCAACTCTTCAAATGTCCCAAAAATGTGTTTTTCCCCTATTTCTCTGAGTTTCAGACTTCGACCATGTAGCTGACGAATTTTTTTTCACCCAAAATTGAAGAAATGAAAAGGGTATTTTATGGAGATTATCAGCTTTCTATCGATATAATTGCTGTCAAATTTCAAATTCGGTAAGTAATTATTAGCTATTTTCTAATTGAGTTACCTCTTAAGTGCTGATTTACATACTGATTGAAAAATGACTATAACTTTCAGATGGTATAACACTTTTGAAATCTGAAAAATGTGTCACATTCTATGCTTCGCCTACTATAAGGGAATTTTTTTTTAAAACTTGGTAAAATTTTCAATGAGTTAAGGTGGTCAGACACGGGAGTTTTTTATTCTGAAAATGTTGTAGCAGAAAATTCATAATTAATTATTTTTTTGGAATAAAATTACACAAAAATATGCATCACATCCAGGCATGAGTCTACTATGTATATCTAAAATATTATAAAAAAATATTATCATTTTATCATGATTAAGGTGGTCAGACATACACCTACTTCTTATTTTTTTCCTAAATTTTTTGTAATACTACATTGAAATATATACTTTTCAAAAATTATATTAATCTTTTTTTAGAAAAGGCCTTGTAGTTTAGAAACTAAATTCAATTTCCTACAGATTCTATTCTTACAACATTTTGGTATTAGGTTGATAGCTAGTTCAAATTTTAACGTCAAATTGACTAACCCTAATTTGCTGATTTTTCATTGCCACTTAAGGGCATAGTTTGGCCCCTCATGATCTTGCACATACCCAGTCACTTTGTGAATACTTGATTTATATGCATTACTGATAACATAGTCTTTGATTCATTGGTTCTTTGAAGTCTTTGGCAGTATTTCCATGACCATACATATTATTTCAAGTTGGCATCAATGAAAATACAATAGATTAAATGATTTAATGCTTTACATGATCATCAACTTAACATCTTCAAACATTCAATCAGTTACATGTCATCAATCTCTCCCTTTGGCATTGATGGAAACATACTACATTATTATACTATACTATTACTAATATAATATGAAATATATAGTTATATCAAGCTTTCCTAATGTACCTATTACAAATGTCTGGCTTTTGGTAAGCTCAAATAGCTTTGATTTGATTCTTGCATTTTTCTTATCTGTCTTCAATCCCTTTAATGGATAGATGTATAATATTTCTTTCTCTAATGTGATGTATTCTCCTCTCTGTGTCAAACTCTCTCCCTTTGACTGTTCTCCTTTCTTGTGATGTCTCTTGTCAGCAATTCTTTCCCTTGTTGTGTATCCTCTCCCTTTTTGTTACATCTCTTCCTTTGATGGATACAATCTCTCCCTGAGATGATAATGGATATAATCTCTCCCTTTATCAGTATGATAATGAGATATCTCTCTCCCTTTGACAACAATGCCAAACAAACAATTTTGTCAAACAAGAATTTGATAATGATTCCAAAAGGATCCTTTCTATCCATAATATACTCCTTGAATTTCCTAATCCATCAGTAATAAATATGGTGCTTGGAGTAGAAAAATACCTTGTTGTGTATAGATGTATCTTTGAAGTCCATCTCTCTTCTTGCATCAACATGAATGATATTATGATAATATGTAGGCTGATGCACCTTTCTAGCCATCTTACTGACCAGTAGACAAGGGTATGACCCCTAGTCTCTTTCTCAAGTATTCAAATGCATGCTTGGGTAATGGCTTGGTGAAGATATCAGCCAATTGTTCCTTTGATTGCACATACTCAAGTATCACCTCCTTTTCCTCTTAAATAATGATACTTGATGTCAATATGCTTTGTTTTAGCATGCATGACTGGATTCTTGAAAATGTTTATTGCACTTGTATTGTCACAGTAGATAATTACTAGTTCAAGAATTTTTATATGCATACCTTCCAGTAACTGTTTGATCCATGCAATATTTAAGAAGTTTGCAGTAGCAAAAACATAATTTTCTTTTGCAGTAGACTGAGAGGTGCATCCTTGCTTCTTGTTGGTCTATGTGAAAAGCCTGTCACCCATAAAGAATTCTCCTCTAGTTGTGCTATTTTGGTCATCAATATTTCTAGCCCAATCAGCGTCGGTAAAGACCTTAAGTTCAAATTTGCCTTCTCTTCTATACCATATCTATATTCCTTGATATTCTTCAGATATCTTAGGATTGTTTTCACAATAGTCATATGTGATTCTGTGGGATTAGCAGAAAATCTTGCAACTATTCCTACTGCATGTGCAATATCTGGTCTAGTGTGTACAACATAAATGAGTTTTCCAATCATTGATCTGTACAAATTCTGATTTACCTCTGATAACTTATCTTCCTTTGTCAACTTACATCCAGTTTCCATCGGTGTTCCAACTGGTTTGGATTCTTCCATCTTGAATATTATTAGTACTTCTTTGATGTATTTGGATTGTGTAATGAAAATACCTTCATCTTTTTGCATGATCTATAGACCAAAAAAGAACTTGATCTCTCCAAACATAGACATCTCAAACTCTTTGCTCATTTCATTTTTAAATGATTTACATAGCATATCATTTCCTCCAAATATGATGTCATCGACAAATATCTCAGCAATCAAAATGTTAGCATCAGTATCTTCCTTCAAATAAAGATTATTGTTTTCACTAGTCCTTACAAATCCAATACTTATAAGATAGGAATGAATTCTTTCATACCAGGCTCAGGGTGCTTGTTTCAATCCATACAGGGCTTTGTGTAGTCTACATACCATGTCCCTCTTGTCTGGATCAACAAAACCTTCTGGTTGTTCAATGTATACCTATTCTTCAAGTATTCCATTTAGGAATGCATACTTGACATCCATTTGATATACCTTAAATCCTTTACATGCAGCATAAGAAAGTAATATTCTCACTCTTTCTAGCCTAGCAACAGGTGCAAAGGTCTCTCCATAGTCAATCCCTTCTTCTTGTGCATGCCCCTTGCATACTAGTCCTTCTTTATTTCTGGTGACTTCTCCATTCTCATTCAGCTTATTCCTGAATATCCATTTTGTACTGATGACATTCTTGTCATCTTGTCTCAGTACAAGTGTCCATGTCTTTCTTTTCTTTATCTGCTCAATCTCTTCATTCATAGCCCTTATATATTCATCATTATCTAGTGCAACATTGACAGATTTGGGCTCATAATCACAAATAACACATCTTGTTTTTAGAGACTTACTTTTGGTTCTTATACCAGCCTTTTTATATCCTATGATTTGGTTCTGTGGATGATTCTTTCTGACATATCTTGCAAGTACAGTTTTAGCTGTTTGTCTATCGTCTTGATCATCATTTTGTTCTTCATTCTGTTCTCCATCACTTTGTGCATCATCTTGAGAAATATACTGATCATTGGTATTTGTAGCTTGATGGTCAGGTGCAATGATCTATTGCTTAGGAGCTCTACAATGTTTTTCGGGTAGAGTGTCAGGTTCCTCATTGTAAGCAAACTTATTGTAATCCTCTGGTTCTTTAGCGCTTTCCTTTTCATTCTTCTCTACAAATTCATCAATCTTTAAATTTTCACTTTCAACAATTTTTTTAGAGGCCTTATTTAGACATTTATAAGCCTTTCTCTTGGTAGAATACCCTAGAAATATTCCTTCATCACTCTTGTAGTCAAGTTTTCCATTTCTATCATCTTTTAAGATATAACACTGACTGCCAAAATTTTTGAAATAACTTACATTGGGTATGTATCCATACCAAAGCTCATAAGGTGTCTTTTTGGTGTCTTTATTCAATTGTACTCTGTTTAATGTGTAAACAAAACTACTAATAGCTTCTCTCCAGAAGATTTGGGTGATGCCTTTCTTTATCATCAGTGTCCTTGCAAAATCAACTATGGATATGTTCCTTCTTTCAACAACTCCATTTTGCTGTGGTGTTCTTGGTGCAGAGAACTATATTATAATTCTATGCTCATTACAAAAGTTAGTGAATTCATCTGAAATAAATTCCCCTCCTCTATCTGATCTTAAGAATTTTAATTCTTTACCACTTTATTTCTAAACCATTTCCTTATACCTTTTAAACATCTTAAATGCTTATGATTTATCTTTTAGAAACATTACTGTCATCATTCTAGAGTAATCATCAACAAAGAGAATAAAATATCTATCTCCATAATAAATCTTTGTCCTCATAGGTCCACATAAATCAGTATGGATGAATTCTAGAATGGCATCAGATGTATGGGTTTTCTTTTGAAACTAGACTTTGTCATCTTACCTTTTTGACAATTCTTACACATGATGTTGTCGGGCTTGGTCATCCTCGATAAGCCTCTGACATTTCTCTTTTTGCTAATCTTTGTCATGTTTTAAAAGTTCACATGACATAATATTTTTTCCCACAACCATATGTCTTTTTTTGTAGCAATCAAACAAGTGGTTTCAGTATCATTCAGATAGAATAAATTACCTTTTGTCTTCTCACCGGTACCAATCAGATTTCCTAATTTATTGAAGATCTTTGCCTTCTTATTATCAAATGTTACTCTATGACCTAAATTATTCAACTAAGAAATACTCAATAGATTATAATTCAATCCATTTACCCAATAAGCATTTCTACATTTTATCTAGTTATTCAACATTATGGTTCCTCTACCTTCAATTGGACGAAGGTGTATCATTACCCATTCTTACTAAACCACCTTTATAGTATTCAAAAGTCTCAAAATTTTTCTTATCACCGGTCATATGGTGAGTGTAGCCACTATCTATGATCCAGACATCATTTTTACTAACTTTAGATATGAGTGAAATTTCTACATACCTTTCTTCATCATCATCTAAATCATCTTTTACTGCCACAAACACCATCTCGATGTCTTCCTCAAATTTGGTGTCACTGTCATCATCTTTACATTTTGCTAGGTAACTAGCCTTCTTTCATTTTTCCTTGTAGTCTTGGGTATCTCTTCTTTCTGATTGTCGGTAGCTTATGTAATCACCTCTTTCAGACTTCTTTTCAAATGATCTGTCATTACTTTTGTCATCTTTTCTTCTGTTAGGACATCTTGCAGCAAAGTGTATAATCTCTTTACAATTAAAACAAACAATTTGTAATTTACCTTTGTATTTACCTTTGCCTCTCTGCATTCTTCTAGCCATAAGTGCTTCAATTTCATCAAGATCTTCTTCTTCACTTTCACTATCACTATCTTTTCTCATAGTGTGTTTATGACTTAATTTACTTATTCTCAAAGAAGATTTGAATGCATACTCTATGTTTGGTAAGACACTATTATCAAAATTGTTCATCTCAAATGAAATCAGTCTTCCAATCAAACTTTCTAGAGAAACATTGCTATTTTCTACTGCTCTCATTTCTTGAATGGAAGATACTCTAATAGCCTAAGTAGGGATTAAGGTTCTTAGAATTTTACTTACCACTATATCTTCTTCTAGTACACCTCCAACTCCTTAGATAGCATTGACTCCCTCTTTGATTCTTGTGTTTTACTATGTGATGTTTTCACCTTCTTTCATCTTGAGATCATCAAACTTTCCTCTAAGGCTTTTTGCCTTGGCTCTCAAAACATTCTTGTCACCACCATGCACAAGCATCAATTTTTCCCACATCTACTTTACAGTCTTGCAGGTTTTGACATCTTCAAATTCAGCATCAGAGAGTGAGGAAGAAAGCTCTATCATCATGCAGTTGTGCTCATGCTTCTCCCTCAAATTTTCAACTATTGGTACAACTATGGGCAACACATATTCAGTATCTAAGTATTGAGTAACACCATTACCAATACCTAATAAGTGGAGTCTTATTCTGCTCTACCATAAAGCAAAAGTGTCTTTGTTCAACTTGGGTACATCTTGTCTATTCATCTTGTGATCTTTTTCTTAGGTCTTGAAACCTTCCTTCTAATCAAACAAGCTCTGATACCAATTGTTTGTAATA
Source organism: Thuja plicata (assembly GCA_018584345.1). Lineage (NCBI taxonomy): Eukaryota > Viridiplantae > Streptophyta > Pinopsida > Cupressales > Cupressaceae > Thuja > Thuja plicata. The sequence continues at coordinate 472,699 of MU225851.1, forward strand.
ACTGAGAGGGAGGGGGGTGAATCCATAGCCTCAAAAATTAATCCTTAAATCAACCCTTAAAACTTATAACCACAAATTATGTCTCAAGTTATCTTCTATCCTACAAGATGAATTCCTTGAAATGCTTATATCAATTTTCTACTTGTCGGATTACTTTGTAAATCTCTCTTCTGTATGATTACCGATAAGCAATTAACTATCTACCAAAACACAATAAATATGCAGAGTATACCGATAAATCACAAATTGCATATGTGAAATGTAAAACAGTAAAGTAATGAAACATAAACATATAACACATGGATTTTTAATGTGGAAACCCTGTTAGGGGAAAAACCACTCGGACCGGTACCCCAAATTTTCACTCTTCTGAAGTGAGCTCTATTAGGAGCCAACCCCGTTAAAGGTTACAAACACAATATTAGGTATGACCTTGTTAGAGGATTCAAAAGATAGTTTGTCACCTAGTATTTGGCATCTAATGCTACCATCCTTGATCAAACACTCACTTGGCCTGTCAATAGGTATCGGGCATAACCAATGCTAATTTCACGACCAAACTTTTTGATACTCCTTCGGATGTATCTCAATTGTAAAAGAGTTTTAAGTCCTGCTCGGTTAAGAAACTTGATGCTTCAATGGTTAAACTGAAACAATAATGTTTTGCTCATACATACAACTCAATTGCAGATTTTTAGATCTATTGTAAGTCCATTACCTCACTGATCAATATAATTAATTCTATACCTTTTCTCCACACTATTATGCTCTGTGATCCCATCTCACTATTCGTCGGTGTCTGCAGAATATAGCTCTTTCCTTAGATTGTTTATCAAGACTGAATGAGGACTTCTTCTCCTTCAGATTTTATTTTGCATCTTTCCTCTTCTCTCATTCACCACACTTTCCCCATTCGTAAAGAATTGGTTTTGTCTCTTTATAGACATGTTTTACATTTTCTTAGCTTTCTTGATTCTTAGTGTGATCCACAATTCTCACCAATAGATTTAAAACAAACTCTAGTTTTATCTCAAAGAGATCTTCTTGCCAACTGGAAAAATCAACTTTAAATCAATTACTTATCTCCATCTTTATCTGGATGATTAAAGCAATGATAAGTATCTGCTAAGTCTATTTATTGCTCTTGACAACTAAGCATATTGTCATTTTCTGAACTCTCTATTCTGTCGGTCAACACTTCAGTTATTCATCAGTGATAACTGACTGTTCCGTTGGTGTGACTTTAGTTGTCATCGAGATCTCTGTCATTTGTCTTTTCTGTCGAGCAACATTGTAATTCTTTCTGTTGAGTTACTCTATACTTTGCTTTTCGGGCAACATTGTGACTTTGCTCATCGCTAATGCTGAGCATTGGCTCATTGGGTAACATTGTGAATTTTCTCTTTAACTCTGACCATCGGTGTATACATTCACTTTGTGAATACTTGACTTATATGCATTACTGATATCATAGCCTTTGATTCATTGGTTCTTTGAAGTCTTTGGCAGTATTTCCATGACCATACAGATTATATCAAGTTGACATCAATGACAATACAATATATTAAATGATATAATGCTTTGCATGATCATCAACTTAACATCTTCAAACATTCAATCAGTTACATGTCATTAGAAACTTAGTACACATTAGACAATATTGGAAAACAATAGTATAATGTTAGCAAATTTTATAAAATTGTAACCTAGTATGTTAGAAAAGGATAGAAAATTGTAGTAGAATATTAGAAAATGTTAAACAATATTTACAAAACATTAGACACCATAGTATAAATGTTAGAAAATGCTAGATAAAATTACTTGATCTTATAGGAATTATTAAAAATATTTGTTTTTAATTTCTTTTAGTTAGTTATATTACGAATCTCTCTCTCTCTCTCTCTCTCTCTCTCTCTCTCATGCTCTAGAGTTATGCATAAATTTTATTCATGTAGAAGTTAAATGTTAAAATATTATCCTAGGAGGACCTGCTTAGTACATCATAGGACCCTTTAAGACACTTAGAGGTCCGGTTAGCACACCTTAGAACCCTTTAGGACCCCTATTGTTACATAAATCTATTTAAGAACCTAAGTAGAACCCTTTAAAACACCTAGGATGACCTATTATAACTCTTTAAGAATACCTAGGACCCTTAAGACCCAATAAGACTACTTAAGACCTAATAGGATTAATATGACCTATTAAGACTAATTAGTACATAGTATGACCCATTAGGAATATGAGTACACCCTAGGTCCCTTTAGGAACCCTATTGTGACATAAAACTCTTTAAGAACCCTTAGGACCCTTAAGACCTAGAATAGGAACACTGAAGAAAAAATAGGACCCCTTAAGACCTAATTAAAGTAATAGGACATTAATACCAATTAGTACATGTCCAAGAACCCTTTAGTACAATTAGTAGATCCTAGGACCCTTTAGGACTCTAAGTACACCTTATAACCCTTTTGCATCTTTCCTCTTCTCTCTTTAACCACACTTTACCCATTCATAAAGAATTGGGTTTATCTCTTTATAGACATGTTTTACCTTTTCTTGGCTTTCTTGATTCTTGGTGTGATCCACAATTCTTGCCAATAGACTTAAAGAAAACTCTAGTTATATCTCAAAGAGAGCTTCTTGCCAACTGGAAAAATCATCTTTAAATCAATTACTTATCTCCGAATTTATCTGGATTATTAAAACAATGATAAGTATCTACTAAGTCTATTTATAGCTCTTGATAGCTAAGCATATTGTCATTTTTTGAACTCTATGTTCTATCAGTCAACACTTCAGTTAGTCATCGGTGATAACTGATTGTTCCATTGGTGTGACTTCAGTTGTCATCGGGATCTCCATCCTTTGTATTTTTTGTCAGGCAACACTGTAATTCTTTCTGTCGGGTTACTCTGTGCTTTGCTCATCGGGCAACACTGTGACTTTGCTCATTGGTAATGTTGAGCATTGGCTCATCAGGTATCACTATGAATTTTCTCTTTAACTCTCACCATCTATGTATATAGTCAATTTGTGAATACTTGAATTATATGAATTAATGATAGCATAGCATTTGATTCATTGGTTCTTTGAAATCTTTGGCAATATTTCCATGACCATACAGATTATATCAAGTTGACATCAATGACAATATAATACATTAAATTATTTAATGCCTTGCATGATCATCAACTTAACATCTTCAAACATTCAATCAGTTACATGTCATTAGTAACTTAGTACACATTAGACAATATTAGAAAACAATAGTATAATGTTATCAAATTTTATAAAATTGTAACTTAATATGTTACAAAATGATAGAAAATTGTAGTAAAATATTAGAAAATGTTAAACAATATTTACAAAACATTAGAAACTGTAGTATAAATGCTAGAAAACATTACTCAATCTTATAGAAATTATTAAAAATATTTGTTTTTAATTTCTTTTAGTTAGTTATATTAGGAATCTCTCTCTCTCTCTCTCTCTCTCTCTCTCTCTCTCTGTCTCATGTACATATGCTCTAGAGTTGTGCAAAAATTGTATTCATGTAGAAGTTAAATGTTAAAATAGTATCCTAGGATGACCTCCTTAGTACATCGTAGGACCCTTTAAGACACTTAGAGGTCCCCTTAGTACATTGTAGAACACTTTAGGACCCCTATTGTTACATAAAGCTCTTTAAGAACCAAAGCAGGGCCCTTTAAAACACCTAGGATGACCTATTACAACTCTTTAAGAATACCTAGGACCCTTAAGACCCAATAAGACTACTTAAGACCTAATAGGACTAATATGACATATTAAGACCAATTAGTACATAGTAGGACCTTTTAGGACTATGAGTAGACCCTAAGTCCCTTTAGGACCCCTATTGTGACATAAAACTCTTTAAGAACCCAAGTAGGACCTTTTAAATCACCTAGGATGACCTATTAGAGCTCTTTAAGAATCCCTAGGACCCTGAAGACCTAATAAGACTGGACTTAACACCAAATAGGACATATATGACCTATTAAGACCAATTAGTACATACCAAGACCCTTAAGACGTTATAAGAGCACTTACTTTACATAATAGGACCTATTAACACCAATTAGTACATCCAAGGACCCTTTAGGACCCTTGTTGTGACATAAAACTCTTAAGAACCCTTAGGACCCTTAAGACCTAGAATAGGACCACTTAGGACCTTTAATAGGACCCGTTAAGACCTAATTAGAGTAATAGAACCTATTAATACCAATTAGGACCCTTTAAAATACCTAGGATGACCTATTAGAACTCTTTAAGAATCCCTAGCACCGAGTATTGTAAATTTAAGTATAATTTTCTATATTTAGATATTTGTTTCCAGTTTACATGCAGTTATAACATGAAATCAAGTACTTAATTGTTAACAATTAGCTTTCACATGTTACATCTAGATGGCCACTCAAGATGTACCAACTCAGGACATACCTCGCACTCCTAATCTTTCAACTATTTTTTAGACTACTAAGTAAGAGAAAGATCGACTTAGAGAGTACATCAGTACATCTAAGCCTGGCATATGCAAAGAAATTTGTATCATTGTAGTGAGGAGATTGGATGATATGACTGCTAGATGGAGATCCCACTCTTCCTTCACACCACAGTTTATTGATAGTATTTTTCAAGAGTTGAGAGCCGAGGTCTCGAGTGATGTTTCCTTACAGATGGTCCCGGGCTATGTCCCTAAGGAAATCATAAACAAGAGGTTTTCACATTTTATGAGTAGCAGCCCAAGGTTAGGGCGTATCAGGTTACACAATGTGAGATTCCTCAAATTCCATACATAATATATCCTAATTTTCTTACAGCATATGGTTGTTATCCTAATAACAACTAGATTCCATTATATTTTTCCCAGTAGTTGTACGCTTAGTTTCGTTCGGGAATTAGGGTCAACTATTTATATCTTTCCAGATTTTACGGTCAGGAGTGTGATAGAGTTGTAGATTGTGATGAATATTATAGGGTTGATCGAGCCCTGCATTCTCATAGACAACTGCTAGGGAGAGGACTCTGGCAGTGGCACCGATGATGGTTGGTACTACATATAGAGTGGTTATTTCTTCCTAGAGGGGAGTAGTTGACAAGATAGGGGAAGTTGCTTCTACAACCACCTCCATCACTTTTGATATAGTTGGTAGCTATATTTTGACTAGACCGAGTTGAGATAGATCATCTTTTAAGGCTTCATCTAGTACTGCTACATGAGTCAATGATGAGGCATACAGTGTTGTGGGTCTTCCTCTACCTGGAGAGATACAAGCACTTTCTAGACATCATAGACATTTGGATGTGGTGATTTACTTTTTTGAGGATCTCTTATAATTATATTCTTATATTGTAGACTTTGAGAGGATCCCAGTACAATGAGTCTGAGATGTCATCAGACTTGCATAGGGTCATGTATTTCCACTGACATAGGACACACCTTCTAGTCATGCACACCATAGTTCACAACACTCTACACCCATAGATCAGTTTGTAGCTGCAAAGCTAGGTATACTGGTTGGAGATGTACACATCATAACTGAGGGCCTAGATACATTTGATGAAGAGTTGCACTGGTTGGGTCATGTGGATAGTGGCACTGATGTTGGATCATTTATGTATTTTTTATTGCATCCTAGTAGTTTAGGCTCTACAAAACTCCTCTCCCAGCTACACACACCACTACACTCTTCATTACTAGAGACGCTCAGGAATAGAGGTGGTGTGGATGATGCAATTGTTGGAGATTTGTCTTTGTGCAAATAGTTGACTATATGTTTGTCATTGATGACAACATATAGTATACAACAGTGTACTGTATTCACTTTTTAGTATGGATATGTGGAAACCGTGTGCATTTGTTTTTATGTTTCAGACATAGTTATGATACCATGTTCATACATGCAGATTAAGATGTTTAGTAATAATTGAGTTATGTTACTTTGTTTACCAGATACAGTTTCAGAGAATTGTTTTTAGAAAGCCAAAAGTAATTTTATTAATTGTTTAGTTGTGCCTATCTATGGGATATGCATGTTCAAATTCATGTTTAGTTATGAGTCAAAGATAATTAACCAAAAGTGCTAATCATTTTTCATCTGAAGCATGACATTTGGGTAATTTTGGTGGAGCTGACTATGTGAAGCGATGCGTCTATTCTTTTTGAGTTGCATAGTTCTAATTATGTTGCATTCTTAGTTTAGCCGAAAATAGAAGCATTGAAGGGATTCCAACATCCGACATGATCATATCTTATGGACAAGATACATATAGTATTTCATTTGAGAAAATTAAGCGTGAATGATAAGAAAAGAGACAGAAAAAGAACAGAGCAGAATGTTGATTGTTTTGGGATAGTAAAGTTATTTAATTCATCAGATAAAGATCTATGTGAAGAAGTAGAGAGTGCATAAAATACATTGGAACTGATCAAGAGAGAAGGTCTACTCAAATAGTTCATTATCAGATATAGTGTATATCTATTTCACTGAAGGTTGCAACCTTCTTCATTATAGCAGTGTGCTTTTGGACAGTGAGTCCTCACCCCTAAAAGGGTTATTTGTAAAAGACTCCTAACAAGGTTCGACCCTTAACCAAGTCACTGTACTTATTTCATTGTAAAGATCAAATCCTAATAGGGTTATAATATCTTCTAACAGGGATTATTATGCTCAAGTAAAGTTCTTTGTGGGTGATAATTCCCATCGGGTTTTTTACCTATTTTGGTTTCCCTGCAACCAAAATTGTGGTGTTCTATTTTGTGTTATCTTATTGTGTATATGGTTTATGATATTATGTACTTAATTGGAGAAAATAATTAAAATTAGGTGATAACTGATTCACCCCCCCCCCCTCTCAGTTATCCCTTCGGACTATTCCAACAATTGNTAACTGATTCCCCCCCCCCCCCTCTCAGTTATCCCTTCGGACTATTCCAACAATTGGTATCAGAGCCAAGTTCCATGGAGAGAAAGCCTAACAACTTGAGGTAGATCAAATGGCGTACTTCAGGAAAGAGAGTCCTAAGTTTGATGGAGATAATTATCTTGACTAGAAGAACAAAATGATAACACATCTTTATTGCATTGGTTTTGAGATCTATGAGGTTGCTACTCACACAATTGATGTTCCTACCTTGAAAGACCTTGCAGAAGAAGACTCTACTAATAAACAAAAGGAAGTATTCACCCAAAATTCAATTCTCAAAGGACTTTAAAAGAGAAACCTTGATTAGCAAAATATCAACATTTGAGATATCATGATTGAAGAAAAAACCTAAAATTGAAACAACTTTCAAAGCCTCAGTCCATGGTAAGAAATCCTTGAGCATCTCTAGTAATATTGAGAAAGAAGAAGTTGATACAGAACTAGAAGAAAACATTGTTGTGATTGCTAAGAAAGAAAGGAAAGGTAAAGGAAAGTATAAAGGACAACTACCATTCAAATTTTTTTCATGCAATAAAGTTCACCACTTTGCATCCAAGTGTCCTACAAGAGTCCAAAAGTGTTGGAGATTTTCTTCTGTGCAAATAATTGATTGTATGTTTGTCATTAATGACAACATATGATACATAGCGGTGTTCTAAATGCAATTATCAGTATAGATGTTTTGGAGCTATGCGTGTTTATTTCCATGGTGTATACATGTTCTAGATTCTATGTGCATTCATGTTGAGTCAGATATGAAGTTTCAGTTGAGTTATGTTAATCAGTTATGACAGTTACAGTGACTGAAGACTACCTGTGAAGAGCTGACGTAATTACATTATTTATTGAGTTGTACCTATCTTTGGGATATATGTATTTGTATTCATGTTTAGTTATGAGTTAAAGATAATTATCTAAAGGTGCCAAACATGTTCTATCAAAATAAAAAATTTGGAGTTAATTTGGTGAAGCCGACTTTGTGAAGCGTCGCGTCTATTCAATTTGAGTTGCGTGGTTCTAAATTTGATTGTGTGGTTAGTTAAGCAGACAAAGAAGTTGATGAAGTGTTTCTAGATACCATCATGACCTTATCCTTGGTAAAGATATATATAACAGTTCAAATGTGATCGCTAAGAGTGAAAATGAAGTGAAAAACAAAAGACAGAAGAGAGCAGAAAGTCAGACAGAATAAGTTGAAGAACTATGTGAAGAAATTAAAGAAGATTACAATTCATCGGAACCAATCAAGACAACAGGTCCACTCTAATAGTTCATCTATCAGATATAGTGTATATCTATTCTACTAAAGGTTGCAGCTTTCATCATTTTAGCAGTGAGCTTTTGGACAGTGAGTCCTCACCCCTAACAGGGTTACTTGTAAAAGACTCCTAACAGGGTCTGACCTTTAACCAAGTCTCTATAATTATTGCATTGTAAAGGAAAAATCCTAATAGGGTTTCAAGATCTCCTAACAGGGATAATTATACTCAAGTACAGTTCTTTGTGGGTGCTAATTGCCACCAGGGTTTTTACCTATTTGGTTTCCCCGTAACCAAAATTGTTGTGTTCTCTATTTTGTTATCTAAATGTGCATTTTCTTTATGTTAATTGATATCTAAGTGAAGAAAAGAATTAAAATAGTTGATAAATGATTCACCCCCCCTCTTAGTTATCATTTGGGACTATTCCAACAATTGGTATCAGAGCCAAGTTCCTTGGAGAGAAAGCCTAATAGCTTAAGGTAGATCAGATGCCATACTTTAGGCAAGAGAGTCCTAAGTTTGATGGAGAAAACTATCTTGACTAGAAGAACAAAATGATAACACATCTTCAGTGTGTTGGATTTGATATCTATGAGATTTCCACTCATGCAATTGAAGTTCCCACCTTGAAATACCTTGTATAAGAAGACTCTACAATTAAACAAAAGGAAGTATTCACTCAAAATTCAATTGCCAAAGAAGCCCTAATCAGTGCCCTATTCAATAGTGAATTTTTTGAGATCAAGAAGTTAGATAAAGCATACTCTATTTGGAAATACTTAGAATATATGTTTGAAGGAGACATCCAAGCAAAGAATGCATGTAGAAAGACATGGAAGAAAATATACAACAACCTAGAGATGCTACCTGAAGAAAACATCAGAGCATACAATCAGAGAATTAATGAAGCTATTTCAGGTATCAGGAACTATGGTGGAAAAATATCAGAGGATGATATAATGGAAAAAATAATGACCATATTAATAGAAGACTATGTGAGAAAGATCAATATCTTAGATGAGAATATGCAATTTTCAAAATACTTCAAGAGAGAGACTTTGATCAGCAAAATATCTTCATTTGAGATATCAAGATTGAAGATTGAATCCAAAAGTGAGACAACTTTCAAAGCCTCAGTCCATAGCAAGAAATCTCTAAGAAGCTCTAGTAATAATGAAGAAGTGGATACAGAAATAGAAGAAAAAATTTCTATGATAGCCAAGACAGAAAGGAAATGTAAAGGGAAATATGAAGGACAACTGACATTCAAATGTTTTTCATGCAACAAAGTTGGTCACTTTGCATCCAAGTGTCTTACAAGAGTCAAGAAGTTCAGATCAGATTACAAGCCCAAGTACACTAAGGAATGTTATCATGTTGAAGATGGTGTAACTGATGATGAATTAGGAGAAGATGAAATTGGTTTCATTTCCATTAAAGACATTCAGAAGATGCTTGAAGAAATGGACAAAGAAGATGAAGAAAAATGACAAGAGTTAGCATTAGTTTCAAAAGATGACATCAGAACTGACTTGATCACTGATAGCGGCTGTTCACACCACATGACATGAGATAAATACAAATTTGTACCTTTGGACAAGTACAAAGGTGGCATGGTTAGATTTAGAGATAAAACTCCCAAACCTATCATAGGTAGAGGTTCTATCATCTTAGATGGAAATAATAAGACATATGATGTTCTTTATGTTGATCACTTACATCATAACTTACTAAGTGTTAGATAGCTTCTTGATAAAGGATATCAGTTGGAATTCAAAAACAACCAGTGCATCATTAACAAAAAATAAGGTGACATGATTGCATCAGGCTCAAAGACCAAAGGTAATGTCTTTCATCTCAATTCAGAAGTAAGTTGTTTTGTTGCAAAAGTGGATGATAGTTGGCTATGGCACAAGAGACTTTGTCATATCAATTTTGACAACATAGTCAAGATAAGTAATGTAAAGGCAGTAAGAGACCTTC
>MU225851.1:492898-515047 GCA_018584345.1 Thuja plicata
CAAGATATTCACAAGGTCTTAACAGCTGTATGACCTTCAAGGGAATCCTGGTCCTTCTGACTCCCAGACTCTTTATTATTGGAAATACTATCCAATTCTCAAAAGCACAAAAATCACAATCCCTGGACATAAAGTTCCAAACACTAACCCAGAACTGGATAGGATTTGAATGTCCTTGAAATACTCTTTGTGGAGACAAATTGTCAGGGTCCATGATTGCAAAATTGAAGTAGAGGAGAAGGTGCATGAGAGTTGAATAGTGTAAAAACTTTGGCTCATCCCTCCCCTGAGGGTTCTTTAATTTATTCTGTGTAGTAATGAACCCTTCATGCATCTCATCGATTATATGTTGGATATAATCATAGGTTGTGCTGGAGTGAATCTCTTGCAGATCCGAGACCATCATCAGAATACCATGGCCTATTCTCTCGGCATCTCCATCTATTCCTAATACTCTGCAAAGAGCATAGGCATTGTACTTGATATAGAAGTACAGGTCCTTGTAAAAATATGGGTAAGCTCCAGTCTGAGGACTTATATTATCTCTTATTTCTTGTGGCATGTGCTTCTTCAACAGGCCCCTAGCAACACTAGGCTTATTGCTATATCTATTCTCCTGTTTCTTCATGTCAATTTTGGTTGACATGGTGCTAAATAGGCCAAATGCTTGCATAAAAGAATTTCTGTTTAGGACAAGAAAATTAGTGCCATCTTCTCTTTTGATGGTCTTTGTGAGTACAACATAGTGATTATCCAGTTCTAAAAATAGGTCAACATCAAGGAAAACATCAGGTACCAATAACCTACCCAGTCCAGATATCCAAGGGTTTGACACAGGGATAGGCTTATCAGAATTATTATAAAAGTAAGTAAAAAGAGAATAACCTATTGTTCCTGGGGTCACTGCATCCCTGATATCCTTGAAATCATCTTTGAAAACACCAACATCAATCTTTGTATTCTGAGTTGACCCTGGCAGCAGCTAGAGAAACTCATCTGAGAAGCTAGGTTTTCCTTTAGGATCGTCTCCACTGCCTCCACTAGTAGAAGCCATGCTCATAGTAGTACTCATGTTTGTCAGTACTTCGAATCTCTATCTGAATGATATATCTAAGCACAACTCACTACAATTGTTAGAAATCTTGATCACCCTAGAACACTGTAACAGCTCTGAAATATCACCTTTTTTCTCTAAAACAATAACTTTTCTCTGAGATCATAAGATATGGTGAATAGGAATGAATGAACACTCCCCTGTTTATAGCCAAAGGATTCAAAGTACATGGCTCAAAATTCAGAAATGTCAGTTCTGCCATTAATTTGATATGCCATAAAACATTCAAAAACCTAGCCATAGTCGCGTGAGGTGACAGAAAATCAAATTTAAATCATGAATATTTTGGCGCAATGATAAAATGGTTAAGAGAGCTGACATGGCACTATCTGATTTGCCTTCTGTCATATATCTCAGATACCTTTTGTACACAGTAATCAAAATTTCTTGTATCTGATTGGCCGCCGGGTGATCTTCTCTGTCACGTCCTCCACTTGGCGCCGCTTTTATAGATCCTGTTATCAGGCGACCTCGCGACCTCATTAAGTCTCTTTGTCATGAGCACTTTTCCTTAACCATGGTTTACTCTTCAGACTTGGGGACAATGTAACTTTTTTACCTCGGCTGACCCAAGTGTCCCTAGCGATCAGGCGACTATGCAAAAATCTAAGTCACGGGGAGTTAATCTTAACTCATCCATCTTCTCCAGACTTGGCGACAAACCCTTGTTTTTTAACTTTTCATAGTAATCGCTAAGTCGCTAGATGCTCATTTCTCTTTTCAAGACTTCATGACAATACTTAGTTGCTGAGTCGGGTGATAAGATCAACTTAACCTTATTATATAGCACATGCCCTTTTCTGTTTACAGCGACCTCACGACATACCTTAATCGCTTAGTCGGAAGGACTTTTTCCTTGGGGCACTTTTATCACCAGACTACGCGATCACCATCAGATATTTTTATTTCTTCATTGCACGGCTGTCGCTTAATCGCCTTAGAATTTCATATACCTTTAAGTTATCAGGAGACTTCGCGACTGAGGGGAAACATACCTTAGTCTTGTTATCGCGTGATCCTCTTCCTTCATCTGGAAACCTCCCGACAACCACTAGTGCCGTGACAGATGTCATCTATTCTTTGGTCCACTTAATACATTCTGGAAATCTGAGTCATCACTCCTGTTCTGGCGACATCCCGACTGAGGGATATCTCTTAGCATGAAACCGTTAGTCGCTGAGTCGTGAGTGTTATCCATTAACCACCAATTATCATGAGACCACGCGACTGAAGAAAGAGCTTAACTGTTTGACCGAACTGATCCAGCGACCATGCGACATGAAGTGAATCGCAAAGTCGGGAGACATTTCTTTGACTTGCCATTTCTTCTCGCGATCACCCAACTGAGGTGGGTCCCATTCATTTTTAAAAGGTCATAACATGATTTCAAGAGACAACCCGACTATAAGGAAATCGCTAAGTCTCGATACACTGAGAGAATATTCCATTTTTTAATGAGACTACGCGACACAATGTAAAAATGAAGTTGGGGAATGATTTAGCATATTCGATTCTAGGTTATGCGATCAAGCGACTCAACTTAAAGCACATGTCTTTAGTGACTGAAAAAGGTAATGATAAAATATAAGACATGGCCGAGGGTTTGAAACATGCATCGTTTAATACTTGGCTTCTAGGGTTTTCAGGGTTTTGACAACTTGGGTAAGGTATAGGCATGAAAACCTAAAAATTTTCAGAGAACTAGACAAAGAACAAGGCACAGCAGCAAAAATAGGAAATACAACCAACAGTGAGCACTAAAGAACAATTAGCAGATATTTTTACAAAGTCATTATAAAAAGATATCTTTGAGTATCTTAGGGAGAAGCTGGGAGTAATTCCCTTTCTTGAGTCGGATTAGAATTTGTAGCAAGCACACCAGTCCTTGGTGACTGATGAATGGTTGACTACTCTACTTCTGGAGTAGTACTTGTGCCTAATGGTGTTTAACATCCTTTGCCATTGATGTCAAAGGGGGAGTATTAGTAAGGGGGAGCATATAATCTGGGGGAGTATATAGTTAGAAGAGCAGCAGGAGTGAAGAGGAAATTTTGATGAGGATATTGAGAAGATTGAAAAAGAAGGAAGACACATTGAGTTGATGGTATCATATGTTTCCATCAATGTCAAAGGGGGAGATTGTTGGAGATTAACTTCTATGAAAATAATTGATTGTATGTTTATCATTGATGACAACATATAATACACAACGGTGTTCTAAATGCAACTATCAGTATAGATGTTTTGGATCTATGCATGTTTATTTCCATGGTGTATACATATTCTATATTATATGTACATTCACACTGAGTCAGATATGATGTTTCAGTTGAGTTATGTTAATTAGTTATGACAGTTACAGTGACTGAAGACTACCTTTGAAGAGCCGACGTAATTACATTATTTCTTGAGTTGCACCTATCTTTTGGATATGCATGTTTTTTTTCATGTTTAGTTATGAGTTAAAGATAATTATCTAAAGGCACCAAACATGTTCTATCAGAATCATAAAGTTGGAGTTAATTTGGTGAAGCCAACTTTGTGAAGCATCGCGTCTATTCAGTTTGAGTTGCATGGTTCTAACTTTGATTGTGTGGTTAGTTAAGCTGACAAAGAAGTTGATGAAGTGTTTCTAGATACCATCGTGACCTTATCCTTGGTGAAGATACATATAGAAGTTCAAATTTGATCGCTAAGTGTGAAAATGAAGTGAAAAATAAAAGACATAAGAGAGCAGAATAAGTTGAAGAACTATGTGAAGAAACAAAAGAAGATTACAATTCATTGGAACTGATCAAGATAGAACATCTACTCAAATAGTTCATCTATCAGATATAGTGTATATATGTTCTACTAAAGGTTGCATCTTTCATCATTTTAGTAGTGAGCTTTTGGACAGTGAGTCCTCACCCCTAACAGGGTTACTTGTAAAAGACTCCTAATAGGGTCTGAACTTTAACCAGGTCTCTGTACTTATTGCATTGTAAAGAAAAACTCCTAACATGGTTGTAATATCTCCTAATAGGGATAATTATACTCAAGTACAGTTCTTTGTGGGTGCTAATTCCCACTAGGGTTTTTACCTATTTGGTTTCCCCGTAACCAAAATTGTTGTGTTCTCTATTGTGTTATTTGAATGTGCATTTTCTTTATGTTAATTAATATATAAGTGAAGAAAAGAATTAAAATAGCTGATAACTGATTCACCCCCCTTCTCTTAGTTATCCTTTGGGACTATTCCAACAAGAAGTTCTGATCAGATTACAAACCCAAATATACTAAGGATTTCTATCATGCTAAAGATGGTGTGACTGATGACGATTCAGGAGAATTTGAAATTGGATTCGTTGAAATTAAAGATAATAAAAAAATGATTGACAAAATAGAAATTGAAGATTAAAAGAAAGCACAAGAATTGACTTTAGTTTCACAAGGAGACATCTAAACATACTACATCATAGACAGTGGGTTTTCAGATCACATGACAGGAGACAAAGATATATTTGTACATCTAGATAAGTACAAAGGTGGCATGGTTAGATTTGGAGATAACACTCCCAAACCTATCATAGGCAAAGGATCTATCACCTTAGATGGAAAGAAAAAGACAGATGATATTCTATATGTTGATGGTTCACATCATAACTTACTAAGTGTTGGATAGTTGCTTGATAAAGGATATCAGTTAGAATTAAAAAAACAAAAGGTGCATTATTAACAACAAAGAAGGAGACATGATTGCATCAGGTTCAAAGAGAAAAGGTAATGATTTTCATCTTAACTTTGAAGTAATTTGTTTTGTTTCAAAAGTGGATGATAGTTGGTTATGGCACAAAAGACTTTGTCGTATCTATTTTGACAACATAATAAAGATAAGCAATGTAAACGCAATAAGAGACCTTCCTAGTATTGCAAGACCTGTTGATACTATGTGTAGGGAATGTGTGATGGGAAAGCATGCAAGGACCTCATTCAGAAGAAAATAGAACTTTGTAGAGAATAAATTAGATCTAGTGCATACAGAATTATGTGGACCTACTCAAACAAGATCTTACTATGGTGAAAGGTATTTCATTTTGTTTGTTGATGATTTCTCCAGAATGATGTGGGTTGCGTTCTTGAAAGACAAATCTGAAGCTTTTGAGAAGTTCATAATATTCAAAGGTAAAGTTGAAAATGAGTTTGGATTAAAGATAAAATGTATGAGATCTGATAAAGGAGGAGAATTCACCTCTGAAAAGTTTCTTGAGTACTGCAAAAAACATGGCATCAAAAGACAACTAACTGCACCAAGAACCCCTCAAAAAAATGGAATTGTAGAAAGGAGAAACAAGATAATACTTGACACAACTCACACTATCATGATTGAAGGAAATTTTTGTACACCTATTGGAGAGATGCAGTCAATACAACAGTCTATACTATAAACAGAATTCAACTAAGACCAGGCGCAGACAAAACACCTTATGAACTTTGGTTTGGTAATGTACCTACAGTAAAATACTTCAGAATCTTTGGAAGCAAGTGCTACATCAAGAGAGATGATGGTGTTGGTAAATTTGATGCTAGAAGTGATGAAGGTATCTTTATTGGTTACTCTACTAAGAACAAATCTTATAGATGTTTTAATTTAAGGTTGAAGGAAATCATTGAAAGTGCACATGTGAAGATTGATGAGAAGTTCATGATTCAAGAGAGATATTATGAATATACACCTATGATTAGAGATGAACCTAGACCTATCAATAAAGAAAAAATTATTGAAGAAATGTTTGACTGTATTGATGTGTCATGCAATAACCATGAACCAAGTCAAGAAGAATCACAGATCATAGATGAGAGTGTCACACCTAAAATCTCAAAATACACATATAGATACCATTCAAAAGAAGATATCATTGGAGATCAGAGAAATAAATTTTTGACAAGATCCAAAGAAAAAGGTTCAAACATTGATGGAGAGGTATGTTTACTTTCACAAATTGAACCCTTAAGCATTGAAGATGCGTGCAATGATTCAGATTGGCAAAATGCAATGCAAGAAGAATTAGATCAAATAATTAAGAATGACACATGAGAATTGGTCCCTAGACCTTGTGACAAGAATGTGATTGGAACTAAGTGAATATTCATAAATAAAATGAATGAAGATGGTACAATGATAAGAAATAAAGCAAGATTGGCATCTAAAGGATATGCGCCAAGATAAGGAATTGACTAGTCTGATACATTTTCCCCTATGAATAGACTGGAAGCTATAAAGTTGTTTTTAGCTTATGCAACATTCAAGAACTTCAAAGTATATTAGATAGATGTCAAGTCAGCTTTCCTAAATGGTGACTTGAAGGAAGAAGTCTACATAGAGCAGCCTAAAGGATTCAAACTTTCAGACAAACTAGACATGGTATGTAGACTAAAGAAAGCCCTCTATGGACTTAAACAGGCCCCAAGAGCATGGTATGAGGGACTTGATGGATACTTAACAAAGATTGGATTCAAAAAGGGAGCAGAAGATTGCAACTTATTCATCAGAGAGACACTTGAAGGATTATTACTTGTTGCTATTTTTGTTGATGACATTATTTTTGGAGGTAATGACAAGCTTAGTGCAGAATTTGCCAAAGAGATGCAGAGTGAATTTGAAATGAGCATGATTAGACCTATAAAATATTTTTTTGGATTAAATGTAAAGTAGACAGACAGAGGTATATTCATAAATCAGTCTAAATATGTGAAGGAGATATTGAAGACATTCAAAATGGAAGATTACAAGCTAGTAAGAACTCCTATGATAACATGAAGCAAGCTTTCAAAAAATGATGACTCCACAGAAGTTGACAAAACACTTTACAAGTCCATGATTGGAAAAATCATATATCTCACTCAATCTAGACCATATATATCTAATGCAGTTGGCATTGTTGGGATATTTGTAGATGAACCTAAACAAAATCACCTAATGGCTATAAAAATAATATTCAGATATATAAAGGGAACTATAGACTATGGTTTATGGTATCCTAATTCAGAAAATGTAGAACTTCATGTGTACACAGATGCAGATTGGGCAGGTTGTGTTGATGATAGAAAGAGTACCTTAGGAGGAGAAGTATTTCTTGGAGACAGTTTGGTTACTTGGACAAGAAAGAAGAAGAACTCTATTTCTCAGGGAACATCAGAAGCTGAGGATGTAGCAGCCACATTGAATTGTTCAACAATGGTTTGGATCAAACAGATGATTAAAGACTTTGGAATTCAGATTAATTATCATATTATCATTCATTGTGACAACACCAACACCATTAATAGGTCAAAGAACCATGTGATGTATGAAAAGACAAAATGCAGAGAAATAAAATATCATTTTTTAAGAGAAAAAGTTGCAGAAAGAGAAGTGAAGCTGGAATATGTGAGCACTAAAGATCAGTTAGAAAACATATTCATGAAATATTTATCAAAAGATACTTTTGAGTATCTCAAGAAGAAGCTAAGAGTAATTCACTTTCCTATGTTTGATTAGAACTCATAGAAAATGCATCAGTCCATTGTGACTAATGAGTGGTTGAATACTCTACTTTTGGAGTAGTACATGTGCCTATTTGCATTTGGTATCCTTTTCCATTGATGTCAAAGGGGGAGTATGGTGCAGGAGCACCTAGGCTAACCTCCATGTTTGTTCATTTTGGATTGTACTTGAAATTAGCCAAGTCAAGATAGGTTAGTTTTTTTTGGACCTTAGTAGGTCTTTGCAATGTAGGCTAAGTGAGTTAGTCATTAGGACTAAGGTCACATTAATAACCATTGTTAGTAGCATTTTTAAATTCTTAGGCCTAGTTGTTAAATGTGAGGTTGGAGTCATGAATGCATCCTAAATTCATAATTAAGGACATAGAGATGTCATAGGGCCTTAAATGATCTTGGATCCTTGAAATGGAGAGGTTAGAGGTCCTAAAATGCAGGGAGAAGGCATAATTGAAAAGATGCCAAAAGTTGCTAAATTGTTGTCATGACAACATTTGCAATAATTACAAATGTTGCATGAAACATGGTTACATCTAATTATCCTTAAAACTAGGAGTGGGAAATTGACCAACAAGGCCCTAGAATGGTGGAAGAAGGTATCTAATGGAGAGAAGGACTTGAATCAAGTAGTTAGTTTTTTATTTGTAACAAGTTTGAAGTTGAATATAGCTCTGCAATTTTGAGTTTTTAGTAATCCTGAGCATTTCCTTGAAATAGTCACATTGAATGGATTGAGTGCTTCAATCTAATGGTTGTTTTCTTTTTTTAGGATATTTAGAATCACTTTTCATTTAGTGAGTTAGTTGATTAGAGATAGTATACAGTCGTAGTTAAATTGTCTTGTAACTAGGAGGTTCACTGGTCTTGTCCTGACCATTCTATCAAGTCATGGATTCCCCATGGAATCTAACCATGGGAAACACCTAAGGGTAGATGTAAATTCTAGGGGAGTCAGTAGTGTACATAAGTGTAGAGTTAGGAGTCTTAGAAGTGCAAGTTTCTACTTTTAGATCCAAGCCCTAGGCGAGCATGCACTGTCCGGTTAGTGGTTTGGAGGAGTAACGGTGAGCATTCATATGCAGCGAAAGATAGAATTTTATGGTCTAAGTACATTTCTAGTTAGGGTTTAGTATTACCTTGACATACTAAAATGGTTGAGTTCATACCAATCAGTGAAGACAAGTTTTGAGCAAGTTTTGCATAGTGTTTCAGACTGTCCTAGAATTTAGGCCTATTAGCCCTATAAGACCTATTTTATAGGAACCCTTTGTATGGATGAATTAGGGGTTTAAGACTTAGAAAATCCTTTGTGAAATGGAAAAGGGTATCTAGATATGGTCTTAGAATTTTGAGGTCTTTGGAAAATTTTTGCAAGAAGTGAGAAAAACACACTGTCAAGGGCTACAAGGAGATAAGCCTAATTAGGCCTCTTGAAGACACAAACTTGGAATTGACTAAAAATGGTAAGGAGATCCCTCAAGCTGTATTCCAAATTGATCAAATGCAATGCTTTTATGGTGTTGGACACCCCTGCAAGTGATTCATGAATGTTGGTGTGGAAATTGACACTTAGACTGTTCTAAGTGTAAGTAGGAGAAGTGGAGATTTGAACTAAGGGCGTTAGTCTTTCAGGGTGAAGCACCTGAGTGGAGATCTCTTAGAGAAGATTTTAAATTTGACTTAGTTAATCATCTAAGACAATTTAGTATGTAGAGGAGATTAGGTTCCTAGAAGAGACAAGCTAGGTCTCTTAGTTGCAGTGCTAGCAAGCCTTGGAACACTTACATCATATTGGTATCAGATCTTGATTAAAGATAAGGTTTGTGGTGGATGTTTCAGCCTACTAAATCAGTGGGAGAGAATACACTTGGAGGATTAGCAGAAGACAAATTCATGGTGACTAATGCTGAGTTAGCTAAAAATTTGGAAGAACGAGAAGAAGACAACAAGTCGTTAAGAGAAAGGTTGTCTCAAATGGAGAAACTCTTGGGAGAATTCCAAGACAAAGATGAGAAGATGAAAGATAAGATAGACCAGAAAGAAGAAGAAGAAGAAAGGGAGAAATGAGTGGAACTAGAAGAGGAAGCTCCAACCCCTGACCCTGTCAATGACCAAGAACCCTTCTTAAAGGCATTGAAAGCTTTAAGTGGTAAAGCTATGGAGGGTGTGTCACTATTTAGTGGACAAATGGATTTAGATGCAGTTGTGGATTGGATAAACAACATAGAGAAACATTAATAATGTGATGGTATCATAGAGGCCCAAAAAGTGAATGCGGCCAAGTAAAGATTGAGAGGTTCAACTCTCATATGGTGGAAGTTTGTTCAAACTGAAAGAGAGAAAGAAGGAAAGAGTGCTATAGCCACATGGAAGGACATGGTGACTAAGATGAAGCAGACCTATTTTCCTGATGATTATGAAGTACAACTACATAGGAGGAGACATAATCTCAGAAAAAAAGACTTGGATGTCCAAGAATACACGAAATAATTCCAAAAGTTGTGCCTACGGTCACAAGTGGTTGAAGATGAAAGCATCAAGCTAGCTAGGTATTTGAAAGGACTCAAATGGTCTATTCAAGAAGACATAAGTCTTGTGAACTTCAAAATAATCCACAAATGCTATCAAATGGCCTTGAAGATAGAGGATAAAGGAAAAAGGAAGCAAGAAGAAAGTTCTAAAGGAAGAGGTAGAGGAAGAGATAGTAGAGGACAAAGAGGTGGATATGGTGGAAGGAGTTCAGAATCAAGGACATAGGGAGAAGTCAAATATAATTAGAAGAAAGAAGCAAGTTCTAGTAGAGGTGGTAGAGGAAGGAACTCTAAATTAAAGGGTATAAGTGGTGGACAAGGAAGAGGCAACTACTTTGCCAATATGAAATGTTACCATTGCAACCAAATGGGACACCCTGCCTATAGTTGTCCAGAGAAGGGTAGTACTTCTCAAGGAGGTAACAAGAGGACTAATTTGGTCCAAGAAGACACAAATAGAACTGATAAACACCTTGAGGTACCATTAAATTTAGAGGAAGGTGAGAACCTCATGATGAGGATAACATTGATCAAGGAGCCAATCAAGGAGGAGCCAAGCCAAAGGAGGTCTTTATTTAGAATCAAATGTAAGGTGATGGGTAAAGTATGTAGGGTTATCATAGACTTGGGGTCTATAGATAATATTTTATCAGAGGAGATAGTCAGCAAACTAAATATGACAATGATACCTCATACTCATCCCTACAAGGTAACATGGCTCAATAAGGGACAACATGTCTTAGTGAATGAGCAAGCATGGGTGGAGTTATCTATAGGGAGATATAAGGAAAAAGTAATATGTGATGTGCTTTCCATGGATGCATGTCACTTGCTCCTAGGTAGGGGCAATTTGACCACCAAGCTATCTATGATGGAGTAAATAAATCCTATACTTTCAAGAAAGATAACATGACTTTCAAAATTTAGTCATTGTTAGAAGATGTAGATATGAAGATAGCTGGTCCCAATGTACTAATGGTGAATGAGAAAGAGTTCTTAGAATCCATGGAGGAAGGATAAGGAGTTGGCTTTACACTAATGTTGAAGCCCAAGCAAGTTGAAGACAAAATGGTGAAGAGAACAGAGCTGCCCCAAGAGATACAAGAAATGTTGTAGAATTATGAAGGTATTGTAAGTGATGGATAGCCATCAACCTTACCCCCTATAAGACCCATAAGCCATAAGATTGACCTTATTCCTAGAGATACCCTACCCAATAAGGCAGCCTACAAGATGACCCCTCAACAGAATGAGGAAATAGCTAGGCAAATTCAAGAGTTACTAGAACAAGGTCTTATAAGTAAGAGTATTAGTCCTTGTGTTATACCCACAGTCCTAGCCCCTAAGAAAGGAGGTTATTGGAGATTATGTACTTACTCTAGATCCATAAATAGGATCACTATCAGATATAGGTTCCCTATCCCTAGGATAGAAGACTTGATGGATTGTCTAGGAGGTTCAAGGTACTTCACCAAGATAGATTTAAAAAGTGGTTATCATTAGATAAGGGTGAATGAAGGAGATGAATGGAAGACAACCTTCAAGACCACTGAAGGGATGTATGAATGGCTGGTCATGCCATTTGGTTTATCAAATGCTCCATCAAATTTTATGAGGTTGATGAATGAAGTACTTAAAGACCACATTGGAAAGTTTGTAGTGGTATACTTTGATGATATACTCATCTTTAGTAAAACAAGAGAGGAACACCTCAAGCATGTGGAATTAGTACTCGAGAAGATACATGAAGAGAAGCTCATGATTAACTTGGAGAAGTTTGAGTTCATAAAAATAGAGCTGGTGTACCTAGGATTTTTTCTATCTCGTGGTAATCAGATAATAGACAAAAATAAAGTGGAAGCCATCATGAATTAGCCTACTCCAAGGATAGCAACAAAGGTAAGAAGTTTCCATGGCCTTGCTCAGTATTATAGTAAGTTCATAAGGCAATTTAGTTCTATTTTTTCTCCTATGTTGGACACCATCAAAGGAGGAATGAAGATCAAGTTCATATGGAATCAACAAGCTAACAAGAGATTTGAGATGTTGAAAGAAAAGATTGCTACTCAACCAATATTAGTCTTACCAAGTTTTGAGAAGATTTTCACAATTGAATGTGATGCAAGCAACATAGATATTAGAGTTTTCATAAGCCAAGAGGGTAGACCAGTAGCATTCCATTATGAGAAGTTGAGTGAAGCAAAGAAGAAGTATTCTGCTTATGACCTTGAGTTGTATGTATTGGTTCAAGCCTTGAGAAAGTGGAGGCACTACTTGTTTCCCAGGGAGTTCATTGTTTATTCAGATAATCAAGCCTTAAGCTTTCTAAATTATCAAGAGAAGCTGAGCCACAAGCACATGAAGTGGGTTAAGTACCTACAAGCTTACACCTTTAGTATCAAACACAAGAAAGGTGTCCTCAATAAAGTTGAAGTTGCATTGTCAAAAAGAGCTCTTACTATCCAAGAGATTCAATTGAAGAGCATGGGAATAGATCACTTCAAGGACCTATATGTTGAAGATGAGGACTTTGCTGACATTTACAAGGTATGTGCTGAATACAAGAACCATTTCCATAGTGAGTATGCTGAATATACTTTTCAAAGTAACCTTTTGTTTAAGAGAAATCAGGTATGTGTCCCTAGAGGATACATTAGGGAGAATATGATTCAAGAGAAGCATAGTGGTGCATTGAGTGGTCACTTTGGGATCACAAAGACACAAGAACTAGTTCAAAGGTTCTACTATTAGGAAAGGATGAACCTTGATGTCAAGAGATATGTGGAGAGTTGTATAATGTATCAAAGAGCCAAGGGTACTTCATCAAATTCTAGCCTTTACCAGCCCCTACCTATTCCCACTAGACCTTGGAATTGCTTGAGCATGGATTTTGTAGTTGGGTTACCCAAAACAAGACAAGGTATGGATAGAATTTATGTAGTTTTGGATAGGTTTAGTAAAATGGCTCACTCTATGCCATGCAAGACCACTAATGATGCCAGCCAAATAGCCTCTCTATTCTTCAAAGAGATAGTAAGAATCCATGGGTTACCTAAGAGCATTGTGTCTGATAGAGACACCAAATTTATGAGTCATTTTTGGAAGAATCTTT
The DNA here is from genome assembly GCA_018584345.1 of Thuja plicata. NCBI lineage: Eukaryota > Viridiplantae > Streptophyta > Pinopsida > Cupressales > Cupressaceae > Thuja > Thuja plicata. The sequence continues at coordinate 506,178 of MU225851.1, forward strand.
GGAAAATATTAGGCACTAATTTATCCTTTGGATCTGCCTACCATCCCCAAACTAATGATTAGACTGAAGTGGTGAATAGAAGCCTTGGAAATATACTAAGGTGCTTGACAAAGGAGTATGGACAACAATGGGATCAATTGATTGGACAGGCTGAGTATGCCTTCAATGACACCATCAATAGGTCAATAGGGAAGAGCCCCTTTGATGTCGTGTATGGATTACATCCAAGAGGAGTCTATGAGTTGAGAGACTTGAAGGATGGAGTGAAATCAAGTGGATATGTAGATGATTTTTCTTATGCCACGCAAGAAATACATGATATAGTCCGGAAAACCTTGATAGAGAATACCTTGAAACATAAGGCAAAGGTTGATGAAATTAGGAGGATAGTTGAGTTCAATATGGGTGACATGGTGATGGTACATTGCAATAAATAAAGATTGAAAAAGGGAGTCCCTCACAATTTGCAGATGAGAAGGATAGGCCCTTGTCCTATCTTGGCTAAGTATGGTGAAAATGCATTCAAAGTTGAACTCCCAGAAGACAGTGGACTATCACCTATTTTCAACATTGCAAAATTAGTCCATTACAAAAGACAAAAGCAAGACTTGGATCAGAATCTTCAAGAAGTATTCAAATATGTGTAGGAGCTACAATTACCCTCTGTTGCAGTCAAAGGAGATGACACCATACTGGATACAAGAGTATACAAAAATACCAGAACCAAAGAGTATAAGGAACACTTGGTCAAAAGACAAGATCAAAAAATGCAGATGCAGTATGGGTCAAAGAATCAGAGTTCAAGAAATGGGGATTGATCTAGGCATTCTCAATCCAAGGGTGGATTGATTTTTTTGTTTTGGGGAGGATGGTGCAGGAGCACCTAGGATAACCTCCATGTTTGTTCATTTTGGCTTGTACTTGAAATTAGCCAAGTCAAGATAGGTTAGTTGTTTTTGGACCTTAGTAGATCTTTGCAATGTAGGCTAAGTGAGTTAGTCATTAGGACTAAGGTCACATTAATAGCCATTGTTGGTAGCATTTTCAAATTCTTAGGCTTAGTTGTTAAATGTGAGGTTGGAGTCATGAATGTGTCCTAAACTCATAATTGAGGACATAGAGATGCAATAGGGCCTTAAATGATCTTGGATCCTCAAAATGGAGAGATTAGAGGTCCTAAAATGTAGGGAGAAGGCATAATTTAAAAGATGCCAAAAGTTGCTAAATTGTTGTCATGACAACATTCACAATAATTGCAAATATTGCATGCAACATGGTTACATTGGATTCTCCTTGAAAATAGGAGTGGGGAGTCTACCAAAAATGCCCTATAATGGTCGAAGAAGGAATCTAATGGAGAGAAGGACTCGAATCAAGAAGTTAGTTTTTGATTTGTAACAAGTTTGAAGTTGAATATAGCTCTACAATTCTGAGTTTTCAGTAATCTCGAGCATTTCCTTGAAATAGTCACATTTAATGGATTGAGTGCTTGAATATAATGGATTTTTTTTGTTCTTAGGATAGTTAAAAGTACTTTTCATCTAGTGATTTAGTCTATTAGAGATAGTATACAGTCATAGTTAAATTGTCTTGTAACTAGGAGGTTCACTGGTCCTGTCCTGACTAGTCTGTCAAGTCATGGAATCCCCATGAAATCTAACCATGGGAAACACATAAGGGTAGATGGAAATGTTAGGGGATTCAATAGTGTACATAAGTGTATAGTTAGGAGTCTTAGAAGTGTAAGTTTCTATTTAAAGATCCAAGCCCTAGGTGAGCATGCACTGTCCGGTTAGTGGTTTGGAGGAGTAACAGTGAGCATTCATATGCAGGGAAAGATAGAATTGTATAGTCTAAGTAAATTTCTAGTTAGGGTTTAGTGTTACCTTGACATACTAAAATGGTTGAGTTCATATCAATCAGTGAAGACAATTTTTGAGAAAATTTTGCATAGTGTTGCAGACTGTCCTAGAATTTAGGCATGTTAGCCCTATAAGACCTAGTTTATAGTAACCCTATGTATGGATGACTTAGGGGTTTGAGACCCAAAAAATACTTTTTGAAATGAAAAAGGGTATCTAGATATGGTCTTATAATTCTGAGGTCTTTGGAAAAGTTTTGCAAGAAGTGAGAAAAATACACTGTGAAGGGCTACAAGGAGATAAGCCTAATTAGGCCTCTTGAAGACACAAACTTGGACTCGACTAAAAATGAGAAGGAGATCCCTCAAGATGGATTCCAAATTGATCAAATGCAACACATACATGGTTTTGGACACCCCTGCAAGTGATTCCTGAATTTTAGTATGGAAATTGACACTTAGACTCTTCTAAGTGTAAGTAGGAGAAGTGGAGATTTGAAATAACTAAGGGCATTAGTCTTTCAGGGTGAAGCACATGAGTGGAGAAATCTTAGAGAAGAGTTGAAATTGGAATTAGCTAATCATCTAAGCTAATTCAATACCTAGAGGAGATTAGGTTCCTAGAAGAGACAAGCTAGGTCTCTTAGTTGCAGTGCTAGCAAGCCTTGGAACACTTACATCAAAGTATATAGTAAAGGGGAGCACATACTATGGGGGAGTATATAGTCATGAAAATAAAAACACAGTCAAAGGAGATGCAACACTGAAGAGGAACCTTTTATGATGATATTAAGAAGATTGTAAAAAGAAAGAAGACACTTTTGGATTGATGGTGTTTTTAATCATATGTTGCCATCAATGTCAAAGGGGGAGATTGTTGGAGACTTGCCTTTGTGCAAATAGTTGATGGTATGTTTGTCATTGCTGACAAAATATAGTATACATTAGTGTATTGTATTCATTTTTTTACTATGGATATGTGGAAGCCTTGCACGGTTTTTTTTATGTTTCAGACATAGTTATGATACCATGTTCATACACATAGATTCAGATGTTTAGTAACAGTTGAGTTATGTTACTATGTTTACCAGCTACAATTTTAGAGAATGATTTTCAGAAAGCCAACAATAATTTTATTAATTATATAGTTGTGCCTATCTATGGGATATGTGTGTTCATATTAATGTTCAGTTATGAGTCAAAGATAATTAACCAAAGGTGCTAATCCTATTTTATCCGAAGCATGAATTTTGGGTAATTTTGGTGGAGCCGACTATGTGAAGTGATGCGTCTATTCATTTTGAGTTGCGCAGTTCTAATAATGTTGCATGCTTAGTTTAGCTGACAAGAGAAGCATTAAAAGGATTCCTATAGCCGACGTGATCATATCTTTTGGAGAAGATACAGATAGAAGTTCATTTGAGATCACTAACCGTGAATGATAAGAAAAAAGATAGAAAAAGAACAAAGCAGAATGTTGATTGTTTTGGGACAGTAAAGCTATTTCATTCATCTGATAAATATATATGTGAAGAAGTAGAGAGTGCATACAATACATTAGAACTAATTAAGATAGTAGGTCAACTCAAACAATTCATTATCATATATAGTGTATATCTATTTTACTGAAGGTTGCAGCCTTCATCATTTTAGCAGTGTGTTTTTGGATAGTGAGTCCTCATCCCTAACAGGGTTATTTTTAAAAGGCTCCTAACAGGGTCCGACCCTTAACCAGATCATTGTACTGATTTCATTGTAAAGATCAACTCCTAACAGGGTTGTAATATCTTCTAACAAGGATTATTATACTCAAGTACAGTTCTTTGTGGGTCCTAAACCCCACCCAATTTTTTTCCTATTTTGGTTTCCCCATAACCAAAATTGTGGTGTTCTATTTTGTGTTATCTTATTGTGTATATGCTTAATGATATTTTGTACTTAATTGGAGAAAAGAATTAAAACTATCTGATAAATGATTCACCCCCCTCTCAGTTATCCCTTGGGACTATTCCAAAAGCAACTTATGTTGATGATATGATGGTGCAACATGCTGATGATCCTCCTACTCCTGAGACCCACATATATAAAGTTTTATTTTCTCCTTTCTAAAATTTTTAGTGAACAATTAATTGTAGATGTGTGTATTGATGTTTGTTCAATGTATAATATTTTGCAGGCACACTTAACAGAGCACATTACCTCTAGTGTGGGCTTGGAGCGTCTTCATATGAGAGATTCAGTAGATGTGACACTTACTAGTGGTTAGGTAAGTTTTAAATATATGTAAGTTTAAGCATGCATGTGTACACTTGTAACATGAATTCATATATTTAAATTATTTTACATAATATATACTATTCATATGTATATAACCAACTTGTGTACTAAATTTGTAGGGGTCACTTGCTTCTACACTGTCTGAGGATGGTCGTGACACTCAAATAGAGCACATTACCTCTAGTGTGGGATAAAAGCATCTTCATAGGAGAGATTCAATAAATGTGATACCTACTACTGGTCAAGAAAGTTTTAAATATATGTAATTTTAGACATGAATTTATATATTTCAAGTATTTTACATATTTATTATATACATGCATTTATATTTGCAGGGGTCAGTTGCTTCTTAACTACCAAAGGATGCTCGTCAAAATCGGTCAGAGGGTCACTCTTTTCGCATGCGCTTGGATGACTCCCTAGTTTAGTACATGTTACATAGATCTTTGATTTGAGACTCATTATATATGTCATTATTATATGTATGATATTTTATGTTTATGGTTCGAGACATATATTTATATGCTATCTAGACCTCTAGACATAGATGATTTATGAGTTGACATTATATAGATTTAAGATGGGGTTCATGATTATTTATACATGTGTGTGTTTATGTTTATGTGTTTAAGATGTGATTTTATTATATGATAATACACATAGATGGTTTCATTTGATTAGATGATTTGATTTGATAATGTGGTCTTAAGGGGATGGTTATAAATATATGATTTGATTCTAGTTAAATTAATAGAGTAATATATTTCAAGTACATAAAAGCATACATATAAAGTATACAAAAGTAATCTCACTAATGTCATTAGTAATCTAACAAATGTCTTAAGGGGAGGTCTTAAGGGGGTTTCTTAATGGGATCTAATTAATATCATAAAAAAAAACAAGTTAATACATGTAACTAATGGAAATATAAGTAATATAAGTAATATCATCTAGATTTAGTGTTCACTAATGTCATAAGTAATCTAACTAATATCTTAAGGGGATTATGTATACATGCGCATCAAGTAACACATTATTAATCAAGTAATATATTTTAAGTATATAAAATCATACATATACATATATTGAAATCATTGACAATAAGTATTCAAACTCATTCTAGAACCTACATGTCATAAGTAATCTAACTAATTTCATCATTTTTAAGTGTTCAAACTAACATCTTAAAGGGATCTTTAACTAATAAGAAATCTATAAAAATCAAAGCATACATATAAAACCATATGTATACAAGCATATATATAAACACATACATAAAATTCTATATATTAAACCCATTGAACCATCAAATTGGTCCATCATATATCAACAAATTATAGTCCATCATATGTTTAAATATATCAATAAAGTATAGTCAATTTAATCCAGAGATATCAAGTAGATCCTAACACATCAAATAGGAATACATATTATACTTATTAGACCAACTGAAGTGGTTCAGACCTTTCATGGAGAACATGTAATATTCTCTCGTGATCCTCACTATCTAGTTTCCACTTACGATGTCCACATTGAGATTTAACTGTATGGAGACAAAGAGAGGTGCCATCTACTAGGTGGTTATATTGAAACACCTTATTGTTTGGTTGGTAATAAAAAAAAAGTGAATACCACATTGAATTACTTTGCTTTTCTTGAAATATGTTTCCTCTAAAATAGCTGAACCTGTAGGTTACAAATTTTAACAATATAAATTTAAACAAAATAAATTTGAAATTTATACAAAATGAATTTGAAATTTATTAAAATGTTGAACTTTTAAATTTACAAAATGAGTTCAATATATTGATGTAAAGCATAAAAACATATGGGGATCAACATTATATCACTTTCTTCAGGTTCAAGTAACTTCATTCTCTCTGCAGTATAACACAATAAATAATAACCAACCCCTTCTACATTTCTACACTTAGCAATCACTGCAAAGACATTTCCTGCACAATAAATTTATATATACATGTGAGATCTTAAAATTTACTTAGTTCAATCTATAGATCTATCTATCTATAAATGCAGCTCAACAGACCATATAATGTGAAATACATACTTACCAATTTTGACCAATCCCGAGATATGATCATATTTAGTAGAAAACCAAAGGAACACTATCAAAGTTTTCATCTTCATCTCTATCAAATGTATCAGTAACAACTACTAGCACTAGATTCAACGCACCTACATATCCACGGTCCTGATTGATGCATTCCTCATAATTGTCAGCAATGCAATGACAAAAAAAGAATGAGTAGTCCCTAGTGTTCAACGTCCACTTGCAACAATTTGTACTCATAACTGAATTCAAAGATTGTGCATTTTATATCCTATTGCAACCATGCAAAATTTTTCTATCCACAGCTTAACACTTGCATGTATAATACATTCTATAAATATAATTTGAATAAAGAATCTAATATTTAAACACTTGAATAAATATATATATCATGCACACATGAATAATTTAAAATTGCGTGCACACCTTTTATCTCCCAAATTTTTTTGTGGTACTTCTTGAGTCATCCCTAATGATGTGTCATTCTCATTTGATGTGAAAAGTGTCCTAAACCATTCAATAACATCATGTGCATTTTGTATATGAACTCCCTTATAAATCATTTGATAATTTTGTAGAGCACGTTTAATGCAAGCTCTATCACCATCATGTTCACCTTTTTGATGTTCACTCTCAAAGAAACTCCAGACATGTGGTATGTTTGTTGGAGATTTACTTCTGGCAGCTAGTTGATTGTATGTTTTTCATTGATTGCAACATGTAATATACAACAATGTTCTGTATGTACTTATCAGAATGATGTTATCAAGCCTTGCACTGTTATGTTCATTTTTTAGACATGTTGTTAATTTTTTTTTTATACATGCAAACTCAAATATGGAGTTTCAGTTGTGTTGTGTAATTTTGTTATGTGGCAGTTACAGTTTCTGAAGTTTGTCTATACAAAGTTGACGTATTGCATTGGTTCTTAAGTTGCACCTATCTTTGGGATATGCGTGTGTATATTCAAGTTAAGTTATGAGTTGATCATAGTTATCTAAAGGTGCCAAATGTGTTTCAACAAGATTACAAAGCTAGAGTTAATTTGGTGAGGCTGACTTAGTGAAGCGTCATGTTTATTCAGTTTATATTGCGCAGTTGTAATTATGCTTGCATCATTAGTAAAGCCGACAAGGATGTTATGAAGAGTTCTCTAATAGGTCCCATGATCTCATACTTCAAGGAAGATACTTATAGCAAGTCATTTGTGAAATGCTAAGTGTGATTGATAAGAAAAGATATAGGAAAAGTGTAGAGCAGAATATTAGTTGAGTTTCATTCATCAAGGATCTATGTGAAGAAGAAGTGAAAGATTAAAATACATTGGAATAGATCAAGGCAGAAGGTCTACTCTACAATTCATCATTAGATATAATGCATATCTGTTCTACAGAAGGTTGTAGTCTTCACCATTAAAGCAGTGAGCTTTTGGATAGTGAGTCCTCACCCTTAACCTGGTTATTTGTAAAAGACTCCTAATAGGGTCAGACCCTTAACCAGGTCACTATACTTATTGCATTGTAAAGAACAACTCCTAACAGGGTTGCATGATCTTCTAACTGGGATTATTATAAACAAGTATTGTGGGTGTTAATTCCCACCGGGGTTTTTACCATTTGGTTTCCCCGTAACCAAATTGTGGTGTTGTCTATTGTTCTATCTGAATGTGCATTTACTTTATTGTATTATGGAGTTATTAAAAGAAAAAGATTTAAAATAGCTGATAACTGATTCACCCCCTCCCCCTCCTCTCATTTATCCTTTGGAACTATTCTAACAATTGGTATCAGAGCCAAGTTCCTTGGAGAGAAAGCCTAATAGCTTAAGGTAGTTTAGATGGAATACTTTAGAAAAGAGAGTCCTAATTTCGATTGATAAAATTATCTGGATTGTAAAAACAAAATGATAACACATCTACAGTGTGTTGGTTTTGACATCTTTGAGATAGCCACACAAGAAGTTGTTATTCCTTCTCTAAAAGACCCATCAAGAGATGATGCCACTAGTAAATAGAAGGATACATTCACAACTAATGTAGTTGCCAAAGAAGCCCTTATAAGTGCACTATCTGATAGTGAATTTTCTGAGATCAAGAAATTAGACAAGGCATACACAATATGGGAGTATTTAGAAGACATGTTTGAAGGAGATGTTCAAGAAAAGAATGCACATAGAAAGACATGGAAAAATAAATACAACAGTCTTGAGATGTTATCTGAAGAGAACATTAGAGCCTACAATTAGAGGATAAATGAAGCAGTTTCTAGAATCAGAAACAAAGGTGGAGAAATATCAAAAGAAGATATAATGGAAAAAACTATTGACTACTTTAACATCAGACTATGAGAACAAGATCAGTATTATAGAGGAATCCATGCAATTTTCACAAGACTTCAAGAGAGAGACTTTGATCAAAACAATCTCTGCATTTGAGATATCAAGATTCAAGACTGATGTAATGTCCCCGCCAGGGAACCCATAAGGAATCGGGTCTATGACCTAAAATGACAGCTAACAATTTTTTATTTTTTTTTAACATTCTAACATATCATCATTACCATTCACAAATACATTCCTTAAGGTTCCCTTAATGAATTCAATTACCATTATTAATTATTTCATCTTACTAACAAATTCTATTTCCATTACAACTTCAATTTA
>MU225851.1:515147-531903 GCA_018584345.1 Thuja plicata
TCTAATCCCAAGTAACATTATTAGAGAAGATAACAGATCCAACCTTTAAGTGATTATAATCAATTTAACCTAAAGTAAACATAAATATCAATAATGAGCATCTCAAAAGAAGCATATAAGTCTATCATGCGATCCTTTTAGTTTTAAACTATCATTAACACACAAGAAGATGTATAGTAACATACCTATGCAATATTATTTCCTATATCAAATATGAAGTTATGGTGAGTTGTAAGAGGTTCGGTTTTAAGACACCACCTCAAGAAGAATCATTCTCACATAAATTCCTTCCTAATATCAAGTGATCACAACCAAGACTTGATAGGGTTGGAGGGGCATTACAACTGAACCTAAAAGTGAAACAGCCTTCAAAGCTTCAGTCCATGGTAAGAAATCTCACATCTCTAGCAATAATGAAAAAGAAGAAGTTGATGAAGAACTAGAAGAAATCATTTATATGATTGCTAAAAGAGAAAAGAAAGGCAAAGGGAAATATGAAGGATAGCTACCATTCAAATGTTTTTCATGCAACAAGATTGGTCACTTTGCATCCAAGTGTCCCACAAGAGTAAAGAAATTTAGATCTGATTATAAACCTAAATACAAGAAGGAATGCTATCATGCTGAAGAAGGTGTAATTGATGAAGATTCAGGAGAAGATGAAATTGGATTCATTTCCCTTAAAGACATGAAAAATTTGATTAAGCATATGGACATTGAAGATAAAAAGGAAACACAGGAGTTAGCCCTAATTTCCAAAGCAGACATCAGAACTGATTGGATCATTAACAACGGATGCTCTCATCACATGACATGTGATAAAGACAAATTTATTCATCTAGACAAGTACAAAGGTGGTATGGTTATATTTTTAGATAAAACTTCTAAACCTATCATAGGTAGAGGATCCATCACCCTGGATGGAAAGAACACGACATGTGATGTTCTCTATGTTGATGGACTACATCACAATTTACTAAGTGTTGGACAACTACTTGACAAAGGTTATCATCTAGAATTCAAAGATAACAAATGCATTATTAGAAACAAAGAAGGAGACATGATTGCAATAGGCTAAAAAAAAAAAGGTAATGTTTTTCAGCTCAATTTAGATGTAATTTTTTTTGTTACAAAAGTGGATGACAGTTGGTTATGGCACAAGAGACTCTGTCATATTAATTTTGATAATATAGTTAAGATAAGCAATGTCAATGCAGTTAGAGACCTTCCAAGCATTGCAAGACCAGTTGACACAATGTGTAGGGAATGTGTTATGGGAAATCATGTAAGGAGCTCTTTCAGAAGAAAGTAGAACTCAGCTGAAAACAAGCTAGACCTAGTGCATACAAATTTATGTGGTCCTACTCAAACCAGATTATATTACAGAGAAAGGTATTTCATTTTGTTTGTTGATGATTTTTCAAGGATGATGTGGGGTTCTTTCTTAAAGGATAAGTCTGAAGCCTTTGAGAAGTTCAAAATATTCAAAGCTAAAGTAGAAAATGAATCTGGATTAAAACTAAAGTGTCTGAGATTAGATAGAGGAGGAGAATTCACCTCTTACTATTTTTATGACTACTGTGAAGAACATGGAATTAAAAGATAGTTGAGTGCACCCAGAATGCCACAGCAGAATGGGATAGTAGAAAGAAGGAACAAGATCATACTTGATACAATGCACACTATGATGATTGAAGGAAAAGTTGTGCACACCTATTGGAGAGATGTAGTCAATACAACAGTCTATACTATCAAAACAACACAACTAAGGCTAGGCATGGATAAGAAACCTTATGAAATTTAGTTTGGTAATGTACCTACATTAAAATAGTTTAGAATATTTGGTAGCAAGTGCTACATCAAGAGAGATGATGGTGTTGGTAAGTTTGATACTAGAAGCGATGAAGGCATTTTCCTTGGTTACTCTACTAAAAGCAAAGCATATAGATGTTTTAATCTAAGATTAAAGAAGATAATTGAAAGTACTCATGTAAAGATTGATGAGAAGTTCATGGTTCAAGAAAGGTACTATGAATATGCACCTATGATTGGGGATGAACTCAGGCCTAGAAGTAAAGACACTGTTATTGAAGAAATGTTTGATTGCATTTATGTTTCATGTAATGAACCTGAATCTAGCAAAGAAGTATCATAGATTATAGATGAGGATGTTACACCAAAAGTTTCAAAGTTCACATCTAGGTATCATTCAAAGGATGATATCATTGGAGATCAGAGCAGCAATGTTTTGACTAGATCAAAATAAAAAAGGTTAACAGTGGATGAAGAGGTATGTTTACTTTCATAGATTGAACCTTTAATTGTTGAAGATGCTTACAAGGATTATGATTGGTAGAAAGAAATGGAAGAAGAACTAGATCAAATAATAAAAAAATGATACATGGGAATTGGTCCCTAGACCCAGTGACAAAAATGTGATTGGAACAAAGTGGGTATTCAGGAACAAGATGAATGAAGATGGTACAATGGTTAGAAACAAAGAAAGATTAGTGTGTAAAGGATATGCACAGAGGGAAGGGATAGATTACATTGATACATTTTCCCCTATGAGAAGACTGGAAGCCATAAAGTTATTCTTGGCTTATGCAACATTCAAGGATTTTAAAGTATATCAAATGGTTGTCAAATCCACTTTTCTGAATGGTGATTTGAAGGAAGAAGTCTACATAGAATAGCCTAAAGGATTTGATCTATCAGATAAGCCAGAAATGGTATGCAAATTGAAGAAAGCACTCTATGGACTTAAACAGGCCCCAAGAGCTTGGTATGAGAGACTAGATGGTTATCTTACTAGGATTAGATTTAAGAAAGGAGTAGCAGATTGTAACCTATTCATAAGAGAGACACCTGATGGAATATTACTTGTTCCCATATTTGTTGATGAAATTATCTTTGGAGGAAATGACAAGGTTAGTGGAGAATTTGCAAAAGAAATGCAGAATGAATTTGAAATGAGCATGCTTGGTCCTATAAAATACTTTTTGGGATTAAATGTAAAATAGATAGATAAAGGGATATTTATAAATCAGTCCAAATATGTAAGGGAAATATTGAAGACTTTCAAGATGGAAGACTGTAAACCAGTATGCACTCCTATGATAATAGGAAGAAAGATTTCTAAAGAAGATGATTCCACAGCAGTTGACAAGACATTGTATAAGTCTATGATTGGAAAAATTATATATCTTACTCAATCTAGACCAGACATATCTAATGTAGCTGGCATTGCTGGTAGATTTGCAGCTGAACCAAAATAGAATCACCTAATGGAAATAAAGAGAATATTCAGATATCTAAAGGGAACTATAGACTATGGTTTATGGTATCCTAAATCAGAGAATGTACAAATTCATGTGTATACAGATGCAGATTGGGCAGGTTGTCTTGATGACAAGAAGAGAACTTCTGGAGGAGCATTATTTCTTAGAGATAGGTTGGTTTCTTGGGTAAGAAAGAAGCAAAATTGTATCTCTCAATCGACAATATAAGCTGAATATGTTGCAGCTGCATTGAATTGTTCAAAAATGGTTTGGATCAAGCAGATGGTTAAAGATTTTGGTATATAGGTTGATTATCCTATTGTTATTCACTGTGATAACACCAGTACTATCAACATGTCCAAGAACCCTATGATGCATGCAAAGACAAAGCACATTGAGATTAAATACCATTTTCTTATAGAAAAAGTTACAGATAATGAAGTAAAATTGGACTATGTGAGCACCAAAGAACAATTGGTAGATATTTTCACAAAGTCTTTATCAAAAGATACTTTGAGTATCTCAGGAAGAAGTTGGGAGTAATTCCCTCTCCTGAGTATGATTAGATAAAGCAGCAAGAATGTCAGTCATTAAGTGACTGATGAATGGTTGACTACTCTACTTCTGGAGTAGTACCTATGCCTAATTGTTTATGGTACCCTTTTCCATTGATGTCAAAGGGGGAGTATATAGTAAGGGGGAGCATATACTCTAGGGGAGTATAAACACAGACAAAGGAGATGGAGCAATGTAGAGAAATCTTTGCTGAGGATATTGAGAAGATTGTAAAAAGAAAGAAGACACCATGTGCTGAAGATGTTTTTAATATCATATGTTGCCATCAATGTCAAAGGGGGAGATTGTTGGAGATTTACTTCTAGCAGCTAGTTTATTGTATGTTTTTCATTGATGACAACATATAATATACAACAGTGTTCTGTATGTACTTATCAAAATGATGTTATCATGCCTTGCATGGTTATGTTCATGTTTTAGACATGTTGTTTATGTTTTGTTCATACACATAGACTCAGATATGGATTTTTAGTTGTGTTGTGTAAATCTGTTATGTGGCAGTTAGAATTTTTGGAGTTTGTCTGTACAGAGCCAACATATTGCATTGGTTCTTAAGTTGCGCCTATCTTCAGGATATGCATCTGTATATTCAAGTTAAGTTATGAGTTGATGATAGTTATCTAAAGGCGCCAAATGTGTTTCAACAAGATGGCAAAGTTAGAGTTAATTTGGTGAGGCTGACTTAGTGAAGTGTCATGTCTATTTAGTTTATATTGCGTGGTTGTAATTATGCTTGCATGATTAGTAAAGTTGACAAGGATGTTATGAAGAGTTGTCTAATAGGTCCCATGATCTCATACTTCAAGGAAGATACTTATAGCAAGTCATTTGTGAAACACTAAGTGTGAATGATAAGAAAAGATATAGGAAAAGTGCAGAGCAGAATATCAGTTGAGTTTCATTCATCAAGGATCTATGTGAAGAAGAAGTGAAAGATTACAATACACTAGAACTGATAAAGATAGTAGGTCTAATCTACAGTTCACCATCAGATATCGTGCATATCTATTCTACAAAAGGTTGTAGCCTTCACCATTAAAGCAGTGAGTTTTTGGATAGTGAGTCCTCACCCTTAACCGGGTTATTTTTAAAAGACTCCTAACAGGGTTAGACCATTAACCAGGTCACTATACTTATTGCATTGTGAAGAACAAATCCTAACAAGGTTGCAAGATCTTCTAACAGGGATTATTATAAAGAATTATAGTTCATTGTAGGTGTTAATTCCCACCAGGTTTTTTATCATTTGGTTTCCTCGTAACCAAATTGTGGTGTTGTCTATTGTATTATCTGAATGTGCATTTACTTTATTGTATTCTGGAGCTATTAAAAGAAAAAGAATTAAAATAGATGATAACTGATTCACCCCCCCCTCTTAGTTATCCTTTGGAACTATTATAGCAATGTTTTCATTATGATGATATCTAAATAGTCCTTAAAATGGTCTAGATTATTTGAGTTGTGCAGCACATACATCTGAAAAAACATAATGTTTATGATATTTTATTCCTCTTTCTTTCAAATTTGCAAAAAATATTTTGAAGCAATATTCTAGATAATGAATGTCATGCTCTTTATCAACACTTATATAAAAATGATATTCCTTCTTGATGACCTATACTTCAAATGTGCTCTAAATACCATCTAAATCTAATTGTGTGTTTCGATAACACAGATGTACCATAATAGTAATTTTCTTTGAAAAATAGTATTCCGATTGAATTGTCTTTTGATGAACAGAGGAATAGTTTTCTGCAAAATCAACAATAGATACAATAGTTCCAAGTGGGAAATTTTCTCTTAGTGTTTTCAATTGTTATGATTTCAACTTTGCAAAAAAATTCATGATGAATGCAGGGTTGAATCAATTTTTTAAATTTGTCCTTAAATACTTCAACATTTATCTCCTCTTCAACATATTTTAACCTTTTGGATTCTTTCCCAATTTTTTTTTCATTCTTTACATATTTGTAACTCTTACAATTTACCATCTTTGTTACATGAATGTTCTCATTTTTCAAAGGAGAAAGAGTCAAATCAACACATGTTTGACATATTTCTTTAATAAAATTTATTTGACTAGCTGCATTATCTCTTTTGTCACATTAAATGGATGAGATGAACTCACTTTATCTAGTACGAGGAGTATTTTAAAAACCATAAGTGTCTTCTAAAAACTTTCAAAAAATGTAATAGTGGAGATCAAATTCAATATGATAATGACAACAAGTTTCAAACACTTTGTTTGTGGGTGTGTTGGAGCTCTAAATTTTTGGTAAAATTTAGAGTCCTATATAGTGATAGAACTCTAAAAATGGCATCCTAAACTACATGCCCAATAATTGATGACATGATGGAGTACATTAAATGGGATAAAAAAATATATTACATTTTAATTAAAAGTTGAGGGATTGAGAAAGGAAGCTCTGTGATAGGAAAAATCAAAATTTTATAAGCAAAGGTTTTAGAGAAGCTGGAAATTCAACCTTATGAAAAGATGATGTCCACAGAGAATGAAAATGATAAAAACTTTAAAATCTAAAATAGACCCAGTTTGGGAAATTCAATTTCCTATCTCCATTAAAAATCTTATGTTCATACAATTTGTTTTGGATTTTTGTCTAAAGCCAAATCCGAAAGATATGTAGTTATTAGTTAGTTTGTTGATTAGTTTTTTCAAAAAAAATTTTAAATTTTAACATATAGTGGTGTCTCTTAACCCTAAACGGGTGTGAAAACCATTGATCCACATATATATGAGGTGTAAAATGTACAAAAAAGAGGAAGAAACACATTGTATAATAGAACTTGATCACAATTGCCACATGAACTTTAATGTACTATTTTTTTTAATATTAATAAAGATAAGTGCTCTTCTTTTTATTTGTGGTTATAAGTTGCATGTTTTTAATTAGTCTTTCGGATATTATATCTTATAGAGTGTTTCATTATGTTAAATTCCCTGGATGTTATCACTCAAAATCAATATAAAGTTTGAATATCAACTCAAAGATCTGCAAATCTTCTTTTTTTTTTGTCGGTCTCTTGAACATAGTTAAATTCGATAAGACTAACTGTGTAATCTATTTTGAGTTGAAGCCCTTGAGATGATAGTCTTATCTTATTAAAGCAAGTGTTTTAAAACTGTCTCTGATCATATGTAACATTGAAAGTTATCAGACTCTATAGCCCAAGTTTTTAGAAGGCACTGATCTAATCATTATTTGGAAATTGTTATATTAGTTCATGCTTTGTAGTTTGTAGATCATTAAATCATTTATTTGATAGCCTTACAATTAGGATCTTAGTGATTATAAGTTTAGTTAATTTTTATAATAGAGATTATGAGAATATTGTTTTTTTTTTCTTTTTTTTCTCTAAGGGATTGTTTACCACCTTGGGAGGAACTTTTCTTTTTTGTGTACAGTTGATCGATTAGGTCTACCAGCCTTGGCTTGATTAAGCCAAAATTATAGAGGTATCAAGTGGTGCATCACCATTCTAACTGTCAATTCGCCAAAATAAAATCCATCATTTTTGGGCACCAATAGGGTGAACCCACAATAGTGGGTTACACTTTTTCGGAGGAAGTAATTCCTCCTAAAATTTGCAAAGCAGACAGATTTAGAAAGTACTTTCTATAGAAAGTCCTTGATTAAGGAAAATTCTAATCAAATACTTTTGATATAAAGTAGTTTCAAACGAAACTAATTAGTTTCGATCAAAATTAGTTTCTATTGAAAGTCTTGAATTAGAGACCATTTGCAGAGGTTAATACAAGTCTAAATTTTTCATGGCTTCAGGGCTCAAGTGCAGGTCTCAAATGCAAGAATAAGGAGACTTTCTTTTGCATCGTACAAGTACTCTGAACGAGATTTCTAACAAATATAGATTTGAATTTTTTTTGAATTAATTAGGCCTATATTTTTTGACGTGCATCGAATGTAGGTTTTTTATCAAATATAAACCTCAAAGTTTGACGTTCAATGAGAACTACCAGAAAAGAGAAAAAATTTGAAAAATAATAGTTTCCTCCATCTTCGAGTCTACTTTCTATCAAAAAAAAATTGAATTTTGATAAATACACAACAAGTTATAAACAATGTAGTCAAGGTATGTCAAAATTAAGGTTTACTCAACTTCAAACGTTCATAAAATATGCAATAATCATGATAATGTCATCAAAACAATGGCATGCCCTGATGACATGTAACTAATTAAATGGTTGACTATATTAAGTTGAAGATGATGCAAGACATTAAATCAGTTAATGGTTTGTATTTTCATTGATGTCAACTTGATATCATCTGTATGGTCATGCCAAAGACTTCAGAGAATCAATAAGAATAGAGGTTATGCTTTCAGCAATGCATAAATGTCAAGTACTCACTAAGTGATAGACAACACCGATGGAGTGCACACCATCGGTAAAGACAGAGATTAAATTCACAGTGATGCCCGACGAGCAGAAGACAGTATTGCCCAATGAAGAAGACTCAAAGGATGCTCGACAAGCTAAAATTAGTGTTTCCCGATGAGCAAGATGCAATGATGCCCGATGGATAGAGATCCCAAAGCTAACTGAAGCAACACCGATGAAACTGGTAGTTGTCACTGGTGACAAACTATAGAATTGACCGACAAAACAGAGAGATCAGAAAATGACAAAATATCTAGCTGGCAGAGCTAAAAGATAGACTTAATTTGTTGTTTGATTTGTTTTATTCAACCATATTTAATTAAATGATTTAAAGATGATTTACACAGTTGGCAAGAAGATAACTATGAGATAAATCAGGAGTTCAAGCCGTAAATCAATTTGGCTGGATTGTTTTTCATGCCAAGAATCAAGAACCAAGAATTAAGGAATATCATGTCTATTTAAGAGACAAGCATAATTCATTCTTAGTGGTGGTCAAGAAGCAATCAGATACACGGGGGAGTGAACTGATAGAAGATGCTGAAGAGAAACTGATGAAGGATTAACTTCATGCAGTCCTGATCAATCAAGTTGAGTGAGAGCTAAAGAATTTCGTAGACACCGATAGATAGAAAAGCATAGCATCATAGAGAAGAAAGAGTTAAGTACAAAGGAATTGAATTGATACATTGATCAAAAAGATATTGTAAGTAAATAGATTTGTAAATCTGTAATTAAGTTGCATTAGAAACAGGTCATTTTTTTTCAGTTTAACCATTGAAGCATCAAGTCTCTTAACAGAGCAGGAATTAACAGTCTTTTGTAATTGAGGTATATCCTAACAGATTACCAGAAGGTTGACTCATGATAGTAGCACCGGTATTACCTAAATCCTATTGATAGTCTAAGAAGGAGGCTGATTCAAGGATGGTAGTAAGATTTGCATAAAGCCTATTGACAGTCATGAGACTGATTCAAGGATGGTAGCGTAGATGCCAGATACTTAGTGACAACCTAGGTATTGAAAATCCTCTAACAAGGTCGCACTTAACAGTGTGTTTGTAACCTTTAATAGGGTTGGCTCCTAACATGTCTCACTTCAGAAGAGTGAAAATTTGGGGTACCGGTCCCAGTGGTTTTTCCCTTAACAGGGTTTCCACATTAAAATCCTTGTGTCATATGTGTATGGTTTATTACTTTAGTGTTTTACATTTTGCATATGCATTTATGGATTGACTGGTATACTCTGCACATTTACTGAGTATCGGTAAATATAGTTTACTGCTTATTAGTTATCAAGGAGAATAAGGACAAACAAGGTAAATCGACAAATAGTTATTTGTTTTAAGTATTTCAAAGGCATGCATCTTGTTGGGAATTAATAATTTGAGAAGTATTGATTGGTGGATTAAAGTTTAAATTTGATGAAAGATTGAGGCCACTGATTCACCCCCCCCCCCCTCTCAGTTATTACTAACATGCCCTCTGTATGGATGTTAAAAAATTAAATTCAAAAAAAGCACATTGATATGTATTTTAGAAAAAAAAGTTATGCTCTATGAAGTCAATGTAACATTTTTAGAAACATAGCAGTTTTCATGGGAGAAATAATAAACCATTCAAATCAATTCAAAAATAAAAAGAAAAAAAATATTTAGAATCTAGACAGAAAATCTTAAAAGACTCTAGTTTACTTCATCTTTTGATTTCAAACGGTTTAATGGAAATATGCATCCGAATCTGAAAGTTTTTTTCAAAATGTAGAGTTCACTGTCTGTTCAAGAAAAAAAGTATAACCCACTATTGTGGGTTCACCCTTATCCTGACATAATATGGCTTGAATCTTTCAAAAAATGTTTTTCCAATCTTTATATTAGGATTTGAACTACAAAATGACACATGCATTTCATTTTGTCTTGTGTCCAACCAATGTTTCTTATGATATTCATATTGATTAGCTATAATTCTATGTTTGATAACATCTCTACTATTTGATGGACATGTATTATCATTCCAAAATAATGTGACGAAATTCTTTATTCCTCCATCAATCCTATTAGAGCGTGGAGCTCTACACATGATTACCCAATTACCTTCCAAGATGCTATCATCCAAAAGCATTCTCCTATTAACATATCGTGATATTGTTTTCCTACTAAAACCAATCCGAGATGAAACTGAAGATATTTGTCTTTTTTAGAGCATAGTGTTACCTACAATGGATGTCAACATAAATTTTCTTGTAATGGTTTTATCTTTAGTCCGAGATCACTTCTCTACCCAGTTCAAACCTTTCCTAAGATTTTCAATCATATCATTTTGCATGTCAACAACTATTCTATTCTTTGATGTTATGTCTATACTCATTAATTTTAATGCCAATATTTCTTTAACAGTAAAATTTATAATAATACCCATGAAGGCAATGTCAATAGATAACTCACAATACGTGAGAATGTATAAATTATCATTAGCAATGACTTGATTTGCATTGGATCGAATATTTGACGTCTATCATTTTGCTTCATAAAATTGAAATAATTTCAGAAAGATGAACGTTGGTTAGCTAGAAAAAATAAATACCCCCGACACTTGAATAATAATACCAACTGTACATAACTTGCAATTAAAATTATTCATAAAAAAATATTAGCACAAAATTATACAAAATAAATAAATATGAGTATTCCATAAATGATGGTTAGATTTAAATTAATCTAGACATTATAGTACCTGTTTTTAAATTAATTTGAATTCAATTTTTTTTTGAACAAACACTCCTAATATTAAACGACTTGAATAATAATTCTAATTTTTTAAGAAAAGATGAAGTCATATTAAATGAAGTGAAATACAATGAATACACAATGCTAAAGAGAAGAAAAATGAATTTAACTTAATGTTAATCACGATTAGAATGGAAACATATACATTTTTTTTTAAATTTAATTTTTTAGATTAAATGAAAGAACAAATTTATATAGAAACTAAATATCGAAATGAAAATTCAAATATATTTATATTGATAAGATGTGAAATGGGTTGAACAGATATTAAAATATTAAACTGAAAAAATGTTTTAACGTTTAAACTTTTTGATTAAAATAATAAAATTAATATTAAAAATTTAACTCTATTTTGTTAAAAATGAATTTTGTGAATTAAAATATTACACAAATATGAATAAATAAAGTTAATAATAAAGAAAGAATGAAATAGATAAGCTGCAAAAGAGCCAGAAAAAAGCTAGAATGATAAAATAGTCAGACAATTTCCCCTAGTGGAATAAGGGACATAATTCTCCCTAAGAGAATCTTTGAAGAAATGCTGCCAAAAGTGTAGAAAACACAAAACGATATAGACAAACAACTATACAAATGCCAAAGAGAATTGCATAAATGAAATACTAAAGAATATTATTGGTAGAGGCTTATAATATATCTGAACTAAACTGGCGGAGACGTTACTGAATTAGCAACAATTTTTAAACAGACTAAATGATAACAAGTGTAGAGAATAATCTTACAGAACTGTATTATTATTGGTGTGTGGGAAAAGGAATTCAAATTTAAAAGATTGGACAAAATAAGTTAAGCAAAGAATATAATGATAAATCCCACAAAACAAGGTAATTATAACCTACAACAATAAAATCATGATTAATCCTACAACTAGATTTGAAAAAAAATGTTATAAATGAAGAATGATATACTTGATTGCAATCAAACAAATGTTATGCTAACCAAGTGAAATAGATAACTCTTTTGAATTATTTATATGAAGAAACACAAGGAGAATAAAAATCTAATAATTAAAATGAAGAACCTTGCATAAACCAAATAAAAGTCAGATCCTCCTACAAACAATCAATAAAAACTGCTCGAAATGAAGAGGATTGCAGCCACCACACTTCCACAGTGAAAGAACTTCCCAAAGGGATACAAGGTGTGAGGAGGTAGCAAGTTGTGAAGGAGAAGAAGTCAAATGTTGCGTAAGAAGTAAATATTGGGTGAGGAACAGATACCAAGGGGCAACGAGGGAGATAGGATGCTTTAAGTCAAGGATGACCTACAATCTCAAATCACATGAGATGGGCTGTGATAGAAGAAGATAATAAATCCACCAAAGAAAAATATGACAAAAATTGTGGTGAGGAGAAGCGATGGCTAAAAAATACAATCGATAACAATATTCAAAGAATAATCAAAATTCAAAAGTTCTATCGAAACATGAAAGCTACCTATAGTTACTCTAATAAATACTGTTGCAAAAACAAAATGACACCTCTATACAAATAGAAAGCTACCTCTCAAAAAAGGTCTCAGCGAATGAATGCCAACATAAAACCCAAAGATAATGCACAAATCCTACCACCATCATGGAATCCATCCAACAAAATGAGCACATGGGCCAAATAACAATCAATTATCCATGATAAGGTGAGTCGATCTCATAAAGCCAAAAAAAGGGCAAAAAAAATAGAGGACAGCTTGAGGTAAAAAAAATAAAAGTTATATAATGGAGAAGAGTGCTTGTCTGCGCAAGGAGGAAGGTGAAGCAACATTGAAGGAGAAGGAGGGATAAGGAGAAGGAAAAAACCAAAAAAAATGGTAGGTTGACAATAAAATAAAAGCTCCACATAAAGCAAGGCGAGATAAAGACAAAATGTAGAGGTTGGAAATATGAAAGAAATTATGAGCAAAGAACAAAGACGTTAGAGAAAAAATACAACATAAGATTATAAATTCCTCAAACTTATACTGTTAATAACATAATCCAGCAAGAAATAATGTTAAAACCCTATAGGAAAGAAAATATAAATGAAAGGAGAGTATGGTTACTAGCAAGACAAAAAACTGACATGTATGCCAGTAAAAATGAGAATGAAAACAATAAATTTACAAACAAACATTAGTAAAGAACCATGTGTGTTAGAATAACTAAGATGGGGGGGGGGGGGGGGGGNGGTAATCAGTGGCCTCAAAAATTAATCCAATAATCGAACAAAAACTTTATACCACAAATATAAAACCTCTAGTTATCTTTAGTCCTACAAGATGTATTCCTTGCATAAATCTAACATATATATATACTGCTTGGTGAATATACTATTTGTGCTTCTCTTAACATTTACCGAATAGCAGTTTATCTTTCCTTAGCCTTTACCAAATATCATTAACTAAACTTAGTGTTTACCGACTAATCCTATTTTAGTAATGTGTAAAGCAAAACATCAAATAAATGAACCATATATAGATTTGACACATGGAATTTTAACATGGAAACCCTATTAAGGGAAAAACCACTTGGGACCGGTAACCCAAGATTTTCACTCTTCTAAAGTGAGCTCAGTGAAGAGCCAACCCTGTTAAAGGTTACAAATGCACTATTAAGTGTGACATTTTTAGAAGATTTAAAACCATTGGTTAGTCTTTTGACCTTGGGAATTCACTATTCTGTCAACAAGAAAAACCTTTTGATATTCTTGAGTATCTCAATACATTAAGGACTGTTAAATCCCACTCGATTAAGAGATTTTTTGAATTTATAGTTAAACTGAAGCAATAAATGATTTGTTCATGAATACAACTTAAACTTGCAGATTTTCAGATATATTGTAAGTCCATAATACCATACTGATCAATATGCTCTTATGTTCCTTTGCTCCCCTCCTTGTTCTTTTTGCTCGGTAAATGTTATTGCTTCTCTATTGCTTAGTGTCTTTAGAATTATTGGCTCTTTTCTCTGGCCTGTATGATCAAATCTACATGAAGACTTATATCTTCACCAAAATTATCTTTAGCATTCCTCTCATTGTAATGAATTTCTTGTCTCTTTATATAGACATGTTTTCACTATTTATTTTCCTTCTTGTTCATGATGTAGATAGATTTCTTGATCCGCAAATCTCTCTATGCATTGCTTTAATATTTAAAGATTTTATTTTAGATTTATTCCAAAAATCTCTCCTTGTTTTATGTGCTTTAAATCTCCTTCTTATCCTTAGTTTATCTTATTGATGAAAAAAAGTAATCATTTAGTTAACTCTAATTATAGCTCCCGCCAGCTAAGTATTTTTTCATTTCCTAACTTGAGTTCTGATCAGTGATCAACTCTTACTTTGCTCTGTCATTGACTTTTATTTTCTTCGAGAATTACCTTCAATTCTTCTCGGGGTTCATTTCATTTACGCTCGGTGTTGTATTTCTCAATTTACTCTGTGACTGCTTGGGGTTCTCTATCTATCGGTGTGCAATGTCCGTCGGTGTTTACTATCACTCAGTGTATACTAGCTTTATATGTTTACCAATAGCATAAGATTTACCTCTTTGGTTTCTTGAATTCTATGACATTATGTATATGACCAATCAGATTATATCAAGTTGATATCAATGACAATACAATACATTAACTGATTTGATGTCTTCCATTTACTTTCTATAGCTCGGTGATCATCAACTTAATCATCTTCAAACATTCAATCAGTTATAGTTCATTAATCACTCCCTTGGCATTGATGGAAACATACTTATCAAAAAAATATGAAATATGTAATGTAAAGCATGTAATATCATACCAAACTTATTTTTCTATAACCAATACAAATATTTGACTCTCAGTATGCTCTTCTAGCTTAGATTTGATTCTTGCAGAGTGCTTTCTTCATTCCTTATTCCCTTCACTGGATAGATGTAGCAACTTATTATTCTATCTCTCCCTTTTTTGTAGAATCTCTCCCTTTCCTGGATAGATATGCAGTGTTAACTTTTCTCCAATTCTCTCCCTTAGATGGATGGTTGTTTCTTTGAATCTTTCTCTCCCTTTGACTGTTCCTCCCCATGATGGATATTTTTCTTCTCCCCCTTTGGATGATAAAGATAGATATTTCATATATGGATATATTTATTTAGTTCATCTCTCCCTTTGACAACAATGCCAAACTAAAATATATCATTGTATATCTATTTTAAATCAGAAAAATATAGCTCAGTAGTAGCCAACAATTTCTCTGGTGTTCTGTTCATATAAGTACCTTTCTATGTACTAATATATCATTGGAGTCCATATCTTTTCTTATATCAATATGAATGACCTTCTGATAATGTGTAGGATAATGTAGCCTCCTAGTTAGCTTAGTGACCAATAGACAAGGGTCGGACCCCTAGTCTCTTCCTCAGGTACTCAAATGTATCTTTTGGAAGTGGCTTTATGAATATGTCTACTAGCTGTTCCTTGGATTGTACATATTCCAGTATCACTTCTTTCTCTTGCACTTTTTCTCTTAAGTAATGATACTTGATAGCAATGGGCTTTGTCTTAGCATGCATCACAGGGTTCATTAAAATGTTGATAGCACTTGTATTATCACAATAGATAATCATTGGATCAAGGATTTTCATATTCATACCTTTCAGCAATTGCTTGATCCATGCAATGTTACAGAAATTTGCAGCAGCACCCACATATTCTGCTTTTGTAGTAGATTGAGATATGCATCCTTTCTTTTTACTTATCCATGTGACAAGTCTGTCACCCATGAAGAATGCTCCTCCTGTTGTTCTCTTTCTATCATCTATGTTTCTAGCCCAATCAACATTTGTATAGACTTGTATCTCAAATTTACCTTCTTTATTATAGCACAAAACATAGTCTTTGGTATTATTTAGATATCTTAGAATTCTCTTGACAATAGTCATGTGTGATTCCTTGGGATTACCAGAGAATCTTGCAACTATTCCAACTGCATGTGCTATATCTAGTCTAGTATGTGCAAAATACATGATTTTCCAATCATAGATCTATATAAGGTCTGATTTACCTCAGTTGAATTTTCTTCCTTTTTTAATTTGCATCTGGTTTCCATCGGTGTTCCAACTAGTTTGGAGTCCTCCATTTTGAATATCTTCAAAAATTCTTTGATGTATTTGGATTGTGTGATGTAGATGCCTTCATCCTATTATAGAATCGATAGACCAAGAAAAAAATTGATCTCTCCAAACATTGACATCTCAAACTCTTTTCTCATTTCATCATCAAATGATTTGCATAACATATCATTACTTACAAATATGATATCATCAACAAATATCTCAGAAATCAGAATGTTATCATCAGTATCTTCTTTTAAATACATATTACTATTATCATTTGTTCTTATAAATCCAAAACTTATTGTAACCACCTAAATTTGGTATGTCGCAACTATAGACCCTATTTTCCTTAAGTGTGATCATACCGTCGATTTATGTCCAAACAACCCTGTTATTGCTTGGCACAATTCTTTGAATCAATTTAATATCCTACGTGATTTTTATCACTGATTTATATTAACTATTATAGCCATACAATTTGAATCAATTTCGACCAATCAAATCAAAATCAAACATGGCTATAGTATTTAATTATAAAGGAATTAAATAAATCCCTAAATCAAATACCCACTTGCAATTAACCCATTCCCCTAGCCTATTTAATTTAA
>MU225851.1:555150-602269 GCA_018584345.1 Thuja plicata
TTCTCGGGCGGTGGAAATTGCCTATATAAAGAAGGCCCGTAGTGTTGTCTAGGGCAGTTCTGGGTAGATTTGGGTAATAATTCGAGGCTTTGTCCTATAGAATATTGTAAGGGGAATGCCCATGTGGCTTTGCATATTGTATTTCTAAGAGTTTGTAATTCCACATTTGTGGAGATAATAAGAAGCCCATTTTCTGTTCTTGCAAATTGTTGTTTCTTCTCTGTTTCTGTTATGTGTTTGTGGCATTAAGGGGAGGACCCTTAATCATTGTTTCTCAACCAAGACCTCCTCGCAAAGCATTGGAGGTGCCAAAGAATTTGAGAATATGGTGGATTGCAATCATAACCTTTGCCAAAATCAGTGTTTCCATAGTTTTGTGATGGGACATGGACACGATATGAAAGCTCTTAGTTTGAAATACAGGGGAAAGATATTGCTAAACCTTTTCTATGATGGGAAACCCGACATCTAGAATGAGAATTTCAATACGAGGATATTAAATTTGCCAGTTGAAAAGACTTAAAAAGAAAATGGCACCATGAAGAGGTGAAGCCATCACCTCTAGTCAGGTTAATCCATCCAGAATATAGAGCTCACAACTTTATCAGTATATTGCACATAAATAGTGTTTTGAATCACAATGTTCAAAATGGGGTTAGGATGATGAATGCACACCAAACTGATTCACAAAATGTGGAGCATTTAAAGGAACCCGAAAGAACCTTTCACCTGCCTGATTTTATAAAATGGGAAAAAGTGATCATAGCCTCTGTCGGCATGAGCATAGAAAAAAGAAGAAAATGTTGAGTCATTTCCAAATTAAAGGGAATGTCTTCATCATTATATAAAAATCAATAATAGTTGAGGGCTCGGTATTGGAGCACATTCCATAGGCAAGAAGTCAATATTCTAAGTGTTTCTAAATTGCAACACATTAGATCTCTTTGCCAATGGGAACCATATGCTAGTATAGCAGACTATCGATGATTTCCAACAAACAACATGGAAAGCACCAACGAAAGAAGACACTCAAGGCACCGACAGAGATCCCGTGAAGTGCCAAGGAAACATAATAACTGAGCCCAAAAAAAAAGGGCATGAGAGGATGACAGTCATTTAGTTGATAGAATTCCTACCAGTCATCATGATCAACTCCACGGCACAGACTTCACATAATTCGTGCATTCAACACTAAGCACAATCATCAAGTTGTAAAATACATATGATGCCGTGTTAGGAATGATGGAGTTCACTGTCATAATGAAATTGAAGATTAATTCACCAAAGTCAATTTAGCATGGAGGTATGCACTAACTGTTTGACTGAATGACCGAGCATGATAAGTCTTTGAGGAGCCCGATTTGAAAATTCAAAACCACTAGAAGCGGCTTAAAGGGAACGTTTGATAGAATGAAGAACCAAACATCAATGCTAGAATGCTTGCTAGTCACCATGATCCACTGCATTGCATGAATTCATAGAGTTGGCCTTCCATAATCTTTCAAAAGGCCCATCTCAAATCATATGTTGAACAAAGCATGAGCACCATCAGAGAAACATTCTTGGAAGATGTGTGCAAAATTTTTGATGTAATGCCAGTTAGAAGACACTCGAAGCTTTGAGACTTTCACCCTAAACTGACAGAGCCTCTGCAAGAAAGACATATCACCGACAATCGAGGGTCTCTTGAAGATGCTATAATGGGAGCATATATGGCTCAATGGTCATATTTGGAATTGACACTAAGCAATCATATAAAATTAGAAGTTAGAGTTATACATTGTATATCCAACATACACATGTTCCCAATTGGACAGGTGAGTTAGTTATTCAATGGCGATCTAGGTGGCAACAACTCTTTCCAGAATTCTTTTCAAAATGGCACAAGGAAAGTTTAGTATGCTTGATGTCAACATATGTAAAAAACAATTATTGAACTATTATGCGGATAATGTCACAAAGAGATGAGACTAGAAGCCATGAAATTTTATTATTTCAAGATTCAGTTATTGATAACTGAATATCATTTTAAAGAATGCTATTTATTGTAAAAGGTGGGAGATGAAAAAGGTTCCTTTTATTTGACAGTACAAAGACTGCAGGGGGAGAATATATTTTTTGGGTGAAAAATTGTAACAGGGAAAAAGGGGAAAGATTTTATTTTTATTATGTTTTCTACATATTGATTATAAAAGCAGAGATAAAATGATCTTAAGGTTATTTTGTTGTGTGTTTCAAATAAAGAAGAATCAATATACATCAAATCCTGAGGTTTGAATATTTATTTCTCTGGTTGAAATTGGTCATGTGGCCACTTCTTCCTATTATAAATGCAGTTTTGTTTTATCATTTCAATACGTATGCGTTCATAAATTAGTTGGTTCACATACTCATACTTTGTATAATAAGATATTTAATTCTTTTCATTCTCCCTATTATGTGAAAGGTCTAATAAATGGTCTTGTGGCTATTTGTTGGTCTTTCTCTCCTTATTCAAATTGTAAATCTCATAATCACATTTATCCCATAGGGATGGGTGAGTGTTAGCATAGCCTTTTGTCTTTCGGTCAAAGACATAATCTATTATTTAATTCACTGTAAATCTTTCTAGGAGGGAATTGTACCTCACAAATCAAAGGAGGGTTATCAATCTATTATAACTCGTCCAACTGTTAGTTAGTTTATCTTCTTATTTTGGGCATTTGAGAGTTATTTGTAAGCTATTTTTTTTGAGAAGACAAATCTGTTTACTAACATATTTTTGGCGACTCCACTGGGGAGACAAAGAAAAGATTGGTTCCTTATTCATTTCTTTAGTCATTTTTCAGATATCCTTGTTTATGAAGGATTGGTGACTCTTTTCACATCATGCTAAATCCAAGAAGTATGAAAGAGGGGAAAAGACCAAGCCCCACAACTGAAGAAATCCTTGAGATGGATGATGAGGTGTTGCACGATTTCTAGGACTACTATAAGAGTAGCATTTCAAGATCCATTGAAATGAATATAAGCATTGAAGATGATCATGTAACCACACTATTATGGAGTATTGGTGTGAGGTTCCACAAGTTGAAAGAGTTAAAAGAGGCAGAAAACTTGCTGCAAGCTCATGGAAAGAAGGTATTACAGCTGAGGAAAGAACTACGTATTGATGATGAGAGAGTTGTGGTTGTTCCAAATTTTTTTTTCTCTCAAATTTTTTTAGTTTTGAGAATAAAGAAGTGCAACCTTAGAAGCAAATCAAGAGAAAACCTACAACTGAAGATTTCAATAAAGTGCAAGATCAATCCTTTCAAAAACTATGGATTGCCTTAAAAGGGAGAATTTGTGAAGGTGAAAGAAATAAGATTTACCCCTCTGAAGACCATCACTCCTCATTTCTATTGAAGCGTGTACATGAGAAGTACCATGCCCTCAAAAGTCTCAAGAAAAAGACACATACTACAGCCAACCAAACAATAGAACTAGTAGTTTGTGTTTTCTCTCTTTTTGGTGAAGAGGATCTTGAGACACCATTGATTTGCTCATCCATGTCTTTAGATCACCAACAAAAGGAAGAAGAATTGTTTCATCCTGGAAACATGAAGCCTAATAATTTTTCACCATGCATGGAAGTAGAGGGAAAAGAAGGATCGTCTACTTCTTCCCTAAGAAAGGAATAATAAACAAAAAAAGAAGACTTGTACACTCCTATGGGGTGCTTCAAAAGCTCAAATGCTGATTTGCAGCCTAATACTAGATCCCAACTGGACAACCTTCAGAAATCAGAAGTAAACAAGCTTACTCATGATAGTAGTGAGCTTCAAAAGGGATAACCTCTCACATGCCCTATTGATGGGGGCATTCTCAAATTAATTGATAGATCAACAAGTGAGACAGAGATAGAATCTAAAATGCTAGAAGATAAGGTGACTTGGAGTGAGCTTAACCCGTTATACCTACAAACAGGATTTCATGAAGGTGTCACTATTAGAGACAACCCTCTTTTCCATTAATAGGAATCGCCTTCATATGATGATGATTATTTCTTCCCTCTTGGGATAGGAATACTGAGACAAGTAGCAGGCAGGGAGGATGCCAAGTCTCCAAGGTAATACAACTCTAGAAACTATTGGATATCTCAACAAGAACATTACTGGATGTTGGGGAAGTTTCTCTCTCACCCTTCCCATCCAACAAAGGAGTTTCTTCTTCAAAAGCTCCAGGTATAAGTCCTTATTTCTCTATTTTCGATAAAGGAATTCCAAATCTAGTAGCTACAAGTGATGATGAATTTATCCCCGTCAAGGTTGATTCCATGTTTAGGGATGCTCACTTTTATTTTGAGGAGTTTTTCAATCATGAGGATCCTCTTACCCAAAGTGTGTGTTTTAAAAATGATGTAATCTCTTCTTTAAAAATGTTTAAACAAGATTTGTTTCAGTTAACTATTGGAAAGGGGCTTGAAATTTCTCCACAAAGGCCCAAGAAAACTAAGAATTTTATGATGAGATGTGGCTCTTTGGGTGTGGTGATTGGTTAAAGAAAATCCCATGCATGATCAATTTGAGTTATCAAAATGGAGAGTTTTCCAAATGGAGGTGGTGTTGGGATGAACCATACCAATACGATCTATTGTTCTAGAAAGGGTCTTTCTTCTCACAACTGGTGAATGGTTTCGTGTAAGTTTTCCTCAACTTTGATTTTATGGTAAGTTCTTCTCACCTGTATATACTTGTAAATAGCTTTCTGCTCCCTGAGATTTTGGTTGTGCTAGTTAGTTTAGGTGTTTTGGCTTGTTTCCGATTTGTTTAGTTTAGGGGTTTTGTTTTGGTAGTTGTCCTATTCCCTCTCTGCCTCGTGTGCTAGAAGCTTCATATTTTCTATGCGTTGACTCTGTTTTCCCCAATGACTAGGCACTAGTCTTATACTAGAGATTGCTGGATTCTCTATGTCTCTTACAACCCATGTCCCTAGTCAGAGCCAGTTGTTAACATGCTTTCAACACCCAAATTCTAAAATTTTAATTTTGAGCCCTAGAGATAAACTCCTCCAAAATTTTCTTATCCTTTGTGATCATTTGTGCAATATGCATTGTCAAATCTTGAACCTTGAACCACAAGTTCAAAGTTCAAGATTCAATATTTCAAAAGGCATCGTGTAGGTTCAAAGTTCAAAGTTCAAAATGATGTTTGCAAGGTTCAAGTTTAGAGTTTAGAATCGATCTTACAAATTCATAAAGTTCAAGTTCAGTTCAAAGCCAAGTTCAAAGTCAGATTTTGATATGAAGATTTAAGCACCATAGTTTGGACGCTCAAATTCTATGTTTGTTTCAACACAATTTTATGGTTCAGATTCTAGATTAAAGATTGAAGTTTGGGTTCAAAATAAGTTGTTTAGTTCCAAGATCTAGGTTTGCAGACTCCATCCACTCTTCCGAAAGGTATGCCCGTGCCTATACAATTGATGGAGGAATTCTAAATTAAATTTGAATAGAAAGGTGATGAGTATATGCGAGTTCCCCTCCTCTATGTTGATCCACATATACAGAGCCGATGTCTTTGTTGGATGAGGTCCTCATTTTGTTGGACAACTTGTGAATAGAGGATAAGAAGGCATAGCCTGACGATCATTCGCCAAAGTTTTAGATGTAAAGTAATGGATCTTGATTACTGCAGTTCAGTCATTATGAACTCATAGGATGATGATGTGCTCAAATAGGATTAAAAGAACACCTTAAAAAAGCATGTCTTGTTCAAGTTGTGTGTAAGAGGCTCCTTGTTTCTCAACCAAGACCTCCTCACAAAGCATTGAAGGTGCTAAAGAATTTGAGAATATGGTGGATTGCAATAATGCCCTTTGCCAAAATTGGTGTTTCCATAGTGTTGTGATGGGACACGGGCACGATATGAAAACTCTTAGTTTGAAATACAGGGGAAAGATATTGCTAAACATTTTCTATGATGGGAAACCCGACATCTAGAATGAGAATTTCAATAGGAGGATATCAAATATACCATTTGAAAAGACTTAAAAAGAAAATGGCACCATGAAGAGGAGAAGCCATCACCTCGAGTCAAGTTGATCCATCCAGAATATAGAGCTCATAGATTTATTGGTATATGGCATGTAAATAGTGTTTTGAATCACAACATTCAAAATGGGGTTATGATGATGAATGCACACCAAACTACTTCACAAAATGTGAAGCATTTAAAGGAACCCGAAAGAACCTTTCACCTACCCAATTTTATAAAATGGGAAAAAGTGATCATAGCCTCTGTCGGCATGAGCATAGAAAAAGAAGAAAACATTGAGTCATTTCCAAATTAAAGGGAATACCTTCATCATTATATGAAAAATTGATAAGAGTTGAGGGCTTGGTATTGGAGCACATTCCACAGCCAAGAAGTCAATATTCTAAGTGTTTCTAAATTGCAACACATTGGATCTCTTTGCCAATGGGAACCATATGCTAGTATAACAGACTATTGATGATACTCGACAAACAACATGGAAAGCACCAAAGAAAGAAGACACTCAAGGAACCAACAGAGATCCCATGAAGTGCCAAGGGCACACAATAACTAAGCCCAATAAAAAAGGGCATGAGAGGATGACTGTCATTTAGTTGAAAAAATGCTCGTGAGTCATCATGATCAACTCCACGGCATGAAATTCACACAATTCATGCATTCAACACTAAGCACAATCATCAAGTTGTAAAATACATATGATGTAGTGTTAGGAATGATGGAGTTCCTAGTCATAATGAAATTGAAGATTGATTCACCAAAGTCAATTTAGCATGGAGGTACGCACTAACTGTTTGACTGAATGACTGAGCATGATAAGTGTTTGAGGAGGCCGATTTGCGAATTCAAAACAACTAGCAGTGGCTTGAAGGGAACGTTCGATAGAATGAAGAACTGAACATCAATGCCAGACGCTTGCTAGTCACCATGATCCACTGCATTGCATGACTTCATAGAGTTTTCCTTCCATAATCTTTGAAAAGGCCCATCTCAAATCACATGTTGAACTAAGCATGAGCACCGTCAGAGAAACATGCATGGAAGATGTGTGCAAAATGTTTGATGTAATACTAGTTAGAAGACACTTGAAGATTTGAGACTTTCACCCCAAACAGACTGAGCCTCTGCAAGAAAGCCATATCACTGACAGCCAAGGGTCTCTTGATGATGCTAGAATGAGAGCATATATGGCTTGATGGTCATATTTGGAATTGACACTAAGAAATCATATAAAATTAGAAGTTAAAGTTATATACTGTCTATCCAACATGCTCATGTTCCCAATTGGATAGGTGAGTCAGTTATTCATTGGCAATCCAGGTGGAAACAACTCTTTCCAAAATTCTTTTCAAAATGACACAAGGAACATTTAGTATGCTCGATGTCAACATATGTAAAAAACAATTATTGAACTATTATGTGGATAATGTCATAAGGAGATGAGACTAGAAGCCATGAAATTTTATTATTTGAAGATTCAGTTATTAATAACTTAATATCATTGTAAAGAATGCTATTTATTGTAAAAGGTGGGAGATGAAAAAGGTTCCTTTTAGCCGATAGTCCAGAGACTGTAGGGGGAGAATAGATTTTTTAGGTACAAAATTGTAATAGGGAAAAAGGGGAAAGAATTTATTTTGATTATGTTTTCTGCATATTGACTATAAAAGCAGAGATGAAATGATCTTAAGGTTATTTTTTTGTGTGTTTTAAATAAAGAGGAATCAATATACATCAAATCCTAAGGTTTGAATATTTATTTCTCTGGTTGAAATTGGTCATGTGGCCACTTCTTCCTATTTTAAATGCAGTTTTGTTTTATCATGTCAATACGTATGCGTTCGTAAATCAGTTGGTTCACATACTCATACTTTGTAGAATAAGATATTTAATTATTTTCATTCTCTTTATTATGTGAAAGGTCTAATAAATGGTCTTGTTGCTATTTGTTGGTCTTTCTCTCCTTATTCAGTTTGTAAATCTCATAATCGCATTTATCCCATAGTGATGGGTGAGTGTTAGCATAGCCTTCGTGTCTTCTGGTCAAACACATAATCTGTTATATAATTAACTATAAATCTTTCTAGGAGGGAGCTCTACATTGCAATTCAGAGGTGGTTTATCAATCTTTGATAACTCGTCCAACTGTTAGCTTGTTTGTCTTCTTATTTTGGGCATTTGAGAGTTATTTGTAAGTTGTTTTTTTTGAGAAGGCAAATATGTTTACTAACATGAATCTATCAGCAAAGCGTCTAATTTCTTTGCAATTAACACATACCAATGGTAATTTACCTTTGTATCTACCTTTTTCTTACTGCAATCTCCTAGCCAGTAGTGCTTCAAATTCATCAAGTTCTTGTTCATCACTATCACTTTCACTATCATTTCTCATAGTGTGTTTATGACTTGATTTACTTATCTTCAAAGAAGAATTGAATGCAGACTCAATAGTTGGTAAGACAATGTTTTCAAAGTTATTCATCTCAAAAAACATAAGTCTACCAATCAAACTATCTAGAGTAACATTTGTATTTTCTACTGCTCTCATTTCATGAATTTCAGATACTGTAATAGCATAAACAGGTAGTAAGGCTCTTAGAATTTTACTTACCATTGTTTCTTCTTCAATTACACATCCAACTCCTCAGATAGAATTAATAACCTCTTTGATTCTTCTACTGTACTGAGTGATTTTTTCTCCTTCTTTCATTCTTAGGTCATCAAACTTTCCTCTTAGGCTTTCATCTTTAGCCCTCAGCACATTTTTATCTCCTCCATGTACTAGCTTGATTTTTTCCCACATTTTCTTTGTAGTAGTGCATGATTTGACATCTTCAAATTAAGCATCAGAGAGTGAGGAAGAAATTTCTATCATCATAGAATGGTGTTCATGTTTCTCTCTTAATTGATCAATTGTTGGAGGTCCATTATGTAAAACAAATTCAGTATCCAAGTACTATTTGACATCATTTCCAGTACCTGATAGGTGGAGTCTTATCCTACTTTGGCATGTTGCAAATGTGTCTTTTTTCAACTTAGGAACATCCCTTTTTCACATCTTTTGATCTTTATCTTGAGTCTTAAAACTCTCTTCCAAGAACACAAGCTCTGATACCAATTGTTAGAATAACTAAGAGGGGGGTGAATCAGTGGCCTCAAAAATTAATCCAATAATCCAATAAAAAATGTTTACCTCAAATATAAAACTTCTGGTTATCTTAAGTCCTAGAAGATGTATGCCTTGTGTAAATCTAAAACACACACACACACACACACACACACACACACACACACACACATATATATATACTGCTTGATAAATATATTATTTATCCTTTTCTTAAGCTTTACTGAATAGCCTTTTATCTTTCCTTAGCCTTTACCAAATATCAGTAAATAAGCTTAGTATTTACTGACCAATCATGTTTTAGTAATGTTTAAATAAAAACATCAAAGAAATTAACCATATACACATTTGACACATGGATTTTTAATGTGAAAATCATGTTAAGGGAAAAACCACTTGGGAGCGATAACCCAAAATTTTCACTTTTCTGAAGTGAGCTCGGTGAAGAACCAACCCTGTTAAAGATTACACATAGACTGTTAAGTGTGACCTTGTAAGAGGATTTAAAAACATTGGTTAGTCTTTTGACCTTGGGCATTCACTATGTTGTCAACAAGAAAAACCTTTTGATACTCTTGAGTATCTCAATACATTAACGACTGTTTAATCCCACTCGGTAAAGATATTTTCCAAATCAATGGTTAAACTGAAGCAGTAAATGATCTATTAATGAATACAACTTAAACTTGAATATTTTCAGATCTATTGTATATCCATAATACCTTTCTAATCAATATGCTCTTCTATTCCTTTTCTCCCCTCCTTGTTCTTTTTTCTCGATGAATGTTGTTTCTTCTCTCTTGCTCGGTGTCTACAGAATTATTGGCTCTATTCTTCAACTTGTACCAAGACAATACTATGTAATCTCTATCCCTTGAAGAGTCTCAAATTTGTTAGGGATTTTTCTTGCAGGTTCTTGAAATGGTGTGAATTCTTACTCTTGATATTTCCAATTTAACTCTATGCAAGAGAAATCCTAATTGTTGAGGATTGATTCCTCCTTTGACTTTGAGATCCAAAGGCTCAGGCGGCTATACCTTCAAACGATTACTAACTTTCAGTATCTATTATAGTGGATTAGGTCTCTTACCAGATTTCTAATTGCCTCTTACTGTATCAATAGATAGAAAAATATTCAAATTACTATAAGTAATCAGATACAAAGCTTAATAAGCCAAAAAAATAATTTAACAATATCAAAAAGTAGTGTGATAAGGATTCTCATACTTCTTCCTTTTGTAGTTCTCTTAACTTGGGAGGTTTAACCTAGTGATTCTCTCTTGAAGGAATCAACAAACTGAATTGTATTATATGATACACTTACTTAAAATTGTATGTATTTATGAAAGAAATGTAAATGATTGATTATTTTTTGAATATTGGATGATGATTAACTATTTTTCCAAACCCTAACCAGTGCCTAATCCTTAGGCAAAGAGTCAAATATAAAATGTAAATCCACAATAACTGATTAATGTAAATACATGCAATTTGGGTAGAATGCCTTACATACTACCTTTCACTCTAATACCCCTATTATTAGATCCTAATAGTAATGCTTAGCTCTCTGGGATCACCTGTAAGAATTATTTCTTCCTTGAAAGAACTGACAAGAAACTGCACAATCACCTTGTAATTGGTATATCTAAACTGCCTTATAATTTAAACATACAAGAGCTAGAACAAAAATATAAAGAGAAAAACACAAGATATAGGACAAAAACTACAATATATTTTATTAATATGATTACTAATTCAAATACATTCAAAAGACAATATGCACAAAACTCAAACAAAATTAAGTAGTCTGGCTTGCAATTATATTTCACTTCTAATTTTATCCCTCCTTAAAAATTGATACAAATGCTCTGTATATAGTCCAAACCATCTTGGAATCCTTCAAAATTATGGATGCAACAAGCTTCGGATGGTTTAAGACCTAACCCTAAAAACTTAGAAGAAGACAAAAGATAAGAAGACACCAAGCGATATAAGGACAAAATAGGAATACAACTGAATTAAATCTTTGAAATGTTCTGGTAGCTGGCACCTTTGTCTGAATATGTTTTGGATAGCCTCCAATAGTTGTTTCAAGATTTAGTGACTACCATTATAGGCTAACATACACTAATCTTTCAGATGAATAACCTCCCTGTGCTCAAAGATCAGGTGTCAGGTGTCCTATTCTTCATCTATGATGTCAAGGTGAGTTCTGGTGGGATTCTTTTTCTTGGGATTTGTAAGAAAATCTCATGCTAATACATCTTCCTCTACAGGCCAATTAAATATTTAAATGCTTTCAAGTTGTGCCTTCTCCCTCTCCCATCTAGCATCTGTTATGCTCTTGACATCTGTTATAAATTTATTAAAATCTATTTTATCCTTAAATGCCTCATCCAAGGTTTTATTAAACCTCTCCATATCTAATTCCTTTGTGTCAAAAATAAATGGCTCTTTACTAGGTAGTAATGAATCAAATTCATTTCTCCAAATCTCTACTGCCTTTATCTGATTGTCCTCTGACCTGATTGAAGGAACAAATTTATTAAAATTAGACCCAAACATATTCAACCTAGTCTCTATATGATTTTCCTTGCTTTTGAAAAAGGACAAAGTCACCCCACTCTGATCTATTTCATCTCCAACTTCGGTAACTATCTCTGGTAAGTCTTCCCTTAGTGGCTACAAGGATGCTAACCTTTCAAATAAATTGGTCATAACTGACCAAGTCCCAAAATAGGAGTTCAAAGTAGACAAAAAATATGTTACCTCAACTTGGAGGCCAGGTAACTTATTGTATGCTCCATGCATGAACTCAAATTTATCCTTTAGGATGTTAA
Organism: Thuja plicata; assembly: GCA_018584345.1. Taxonomy (NCBI): domain Eukaryota; kingdom Viridiplantae; phylum Streptophyta; class Pinopsida; order Cupressales; family Cupressaceae; genus Thuja; species Thuja plicata. Next base: position 567,132 of record MU225851.1, read on the forward strand.
TTCTATGCTTCAAGATATTTAGAAAGGATTCTAAAGCCACACTGTTCTTCTCTACATCCTTTTTCTTTGTTTCCCTTTGAGTACCCCCTGTATCGTCTGTTTGCACAAGTGCATCTTCTGCTTGTTTAGGTTCAACATGAACAAACTCTGGGATCTCTTGTAGCTTTTGGGTTAGATCTGTAATTATCTTCTCCATAGCACTGATCTTTATTAGACTCATCTCTATATCATTTTCTATGAGGCTTGTTTAATCAAACAACTTCTGATATTTTTTAGACATTTGAACAACCTTTTCTTCATTTAAATGAGCAAAATGGGTTAGGGCCTGAGAAATCTCTAAATCCCCTGTATTGTGCACAGCCCAAATCATTTTATCTCCCTCCATATTCTCTTCCACATTGATCACTGATGGATTTTTATTCTTGGGGGCTAGAGCCCACATAGCTAGGGTCTGAGATTGTGCATTGTAGCCACATCCTTGGATAATCTCCCCTACTTGTGTCTCTATTGAGAACTTGATGTTAGGCTACCTTCTAATTTGATCTATAATACAGGCTGAAGCCAACTCCCTTCCCTCTACTAATAACATGCCACTGGATTTCACTAGCTGTCTGGCCTCATCAAGGGTCATATTCTTGGAGAGAATGTAGGGCTTCACTTGTTATATCCTCTCCTCCATCAAATTTCAATTGTGCCCCCACTTCTTGTTGCTTGGCCCATATAAGGAAGTCTTTGAATTCCCCGATCTTTATGAATTCATCATCTTTTAGGAACTCCTACTATTGCAACTCCCTTTCATCTTGACATAATAAGAGAGGCATCTCAACATTGTCATCAATATCTTCTCTTTTCTTCTTTCCCTCTCTTATAACATATGCACTTGTTCCTATGAATAGTGCACTTAATTTTTCCTTTTTCATCTTCCATGTCTTGACAATAGAAGGCTCCCCTGCTCCCACCCTCTATTTTTTATTGTAGGTTCAACCACTATCTCAACCTCATGTCCCTATTTCAGGTCAATTATTTTCTCCTCAGTATGAGGTGGCTGATCTGTAGGTGGTGGGTTGTGTACAGAGTAACTGCTACTATACTCTGAGGATGATTACTTATTTGGACCTCTGTCCTTATCCTCAATTTTCTCTTCTAGTTGATTGCAAAGTGTATCATATGATTCAATCATCTTATGTAATCTTTGTAGATAAGGAAAACCAGGGAAATATCCTCCAAATGGGATCCCTTTCTTCTTGAATTGTTTCTCTAGATCCATCAAGTCTTGATACTTTGTTGACCTAGCTCAAATTTCATCCTCTTTAAGGATGTTCCTGATCAGGTCCTCTTCCTCACATGGTTGATGTTCCTTATTTATTGGAATGGTGGGTGTCAAAAGTTTATTAGAACTTTTTATGAACCCTTTTGTATAAATGTATCTATATAGGGTAACGTGCATTCTATAGTGTATCAACCTTTCATTTACAGCATCATAAGACCTCTTCCCTATTATAAAATCGAAGGAAATAAACTTCCTTGGAGTGAACATTCCTTTCCTATGTGGAGCCAAATTCTCCCTATCTATCAACATGAGTTGTCATAGGAACTCCATGATAGTAATTCGAGGTGGCACTCTGTAAGGAAAAATTGTGGAGGCTGAGAGAAACCATATACTCTGATCAAAGTGAAATTTTGATGGTAATATAAATCAACCCCATTGTGGTCTCCATTCCATTTATCCACAAAATTATAAGGTCTCAAAATATATAACACCTTGACTGGAAGCCTAGTCATGTTGACTCCTAAATCGCTCAATAAGGGGTACACTACCTAGTTCTCAAATGCACAAAACTCATTTTCTCTAGATGTGTAGTTCCATACCCTTAACCAAAGTTGTGTAGGGTTGGACTGACCATGAAAAAATATTCTGAGCTATAGATTGGGCTGGTCCATGATATTAAAATTGTAAAACATAATCAAATGCATGAGCAATGAATAATGCAAGAATTTAGGGTTTCTTACCTTACTCTAGATATCTACAAATCCTAGGTGCATTTTATCAATTACAAACTAAATGTAATCATAATCAGTTAAGACATAGGGACTTTGCAAATCTAGAATTATCATTAGCATGTCTGATGATACTCTCTCTTCCACTATTGACCCCTAAAACTCTACATAGGGCATATGAAATGTATTTCATGTAGAATGCAAGGTCTTTGTAAAAATATAGTGCATTATCACTAGGGATAGGGGAAATGTAGTTCCTGATTCCCTTTGGAACATGGGCCTGAATCAGTTTGCACACTATGCTAGACTCCTTAGTGTATTTAGCAGCTAGGGCTTTCAAATTAATTTATATTGAGCAGGGTTTATACATATTAAATGCTTTCATGAATGAAACCCTATTAAGAATTACTAAAATTATTTCATTATATTTCTTAATGGTCTTTGAAATGGTGTCATACCTACTAGCTAGTTCTAAAATCAAATCAACATCAATAAATACATCGAGAACTACTAGTTTTGCTAATCCATAGGTCCAAGGGTTTGACATGGGCCCAACACTCTCACTATTCTTGTGGAAGTAGTTAAATAGGTGATAACCTGAATAGTGAGGTGTCTTTGCATCCCTAATATAAGCATAATTTTCACCAAGGTACTTGTTGTTTACCTTTTTTCCTTGATTAGAGCCCAGAAGAAGTTGTATGAACTCCTCTAAGTAATTCCTCTTTCCTTTCAAATCATCATCATCCCCACTCTTCCTGCTAGTAGAGGCAACACTGAATACTCTGCTCATGTTGTCTGTCTTGAATTGCAACTGATCAAATCTTCCTTCTTTACTCTGCAAATCTAGATAGCTCCGTTCTCTTGAAAACTCTTATCACTTATGCATATTTCCTTATGAAAACTGAAGATCTTGGTCAAAATGAAACGATCAATGGTAACTCCTACTTATTCAGAGAAATTAATGCACAAACCTTGCTTTGAAATCATGGATTTGCAATTAAGTCACTTTTGTCATTACTTCTACGTATTGTGATATCAGTTTTCCATTCTATCTATGGCATTTGAAACTAACAAGTGATTAATTTTGAATGATTGCTTTTCAATTATAACCTTATTATATTCTAAATTAAATCAAGATCTTATATGATTGGCTTATTTATAACAACTCAAAAACTCTTTAAACATGTTGTCATAATCTCTGTATTCTAATTGGGTGACAACTATACAACATGGCATGAAAGAAAACCTTGTATTTTACCTCAGTCTCAGTTTGGTTTCTTTCAGCAACTGTGTGATTGTGTGATCTCTTTGTCACTGAGAGTTATCTTTAACTCTGGTTATTTTCTGAGACTTAATGATCATCATACAATCATCATCTTGATCAACGTTCATCTTTTAATTTCTGATTGAAATCGCTTATCTCATGTTTTTTTTCAGACTCCACGACTAAGACTTTGGAATAACTCAGGCTTAAACCTTTAGTTCCTTTCAGAGACTACACGACTATACACAATCAAAGTTTCTTTAAGATTTCATTAAATCTAAGTTTCTATTGAGATTATGTGACCATTGCTAGATCTTCCCTCAATCTGATGGTCCGCATGTAATCTCATATCCATTCTTTACTTTCTCTTTTTTATCTAAGACTTCATGACAGCCCTTTGATCAAATCTTAATCTAACAGCTTGAGTGTAATCTTATTATCTTTTCCCTTAACTTCAGTTTACTCTGAGACTTCGCGACTTAAGCTATCTCCAAGTCATGGAAATAATTTCTCAACCTTTGGTTTTCTTTGAGAATTCACAACTAACTCAGATCTCTAAAAGATTTAGACACATGTTCAAATCTGAATCATCATCGCTGAACCCTTTTTGACTTGTTGAATTTTATCAGTGACATCGCACTATCCATTAGATCTTTTTTGTTTCATGGCTTAGATCTCCTTGCTGCAAACTCTACTTATTCTTTACTCAACTCTTATTCAACCATAGTTCTTATCGAGACATCATGACTCATTGAGTCTCGTTGTCTCTTTAAGATTTATCTGACTCATGGTTTCTTTAGCGATTGAACACCAACCATTAGATCTTGATTCAATCTAACGGTAGTCATGATACCTCTTAATATTTTATACATTTGAAACTTCATCTCATGACTTCACGCTGGCCACAGGATCAACCTTGCATCTAATGGTAGTCTCTTTATCTCACAGCTTTTAACTTAACCCTTCCTTTCAAAAGAGATCATGCAAATTAATGCTTTTAATTCATCTCTTAACCTTGGTTTATTTGTGAGACACTGCGAATGTGTGAATTTGAAGTCACTTTAAGATTCCTCAACTGAAGAGTTTACATCGAGACTTCATGACCACTGCCAGATTATCATCTTTATCAATGGCTATGGCTTAATCTCATATCTTTTTACTTAACTCTTATTTCTCTTCATGATTACATGACTGCATGAAACCTCAAACCATCTTTAACTCAGCTTCTGACTTTGATCATCTTTCGAGACTGCGTGACTGAATGAAATCAAAGTCGCCAAAGGATATTTCTAACTTTGGATTTTCAAAGAGACTCTTTGCACACCACAAGATCATGATCTTGATCAATGGCCCACGTGAAATCTCATTAGCACTGAAAGAATATTATTTTCTTATGGATATAACACGAATAAATAATTTTTCTAAGTCTCGAAGAGAAATAGAATATTCTCAAGGTATAAAGAGATGTCGCAACTTACATGTAAAATATAAAAATAAGCACATGACTTAAGTGACTTGGCTTTTTCTGAAAAAGTAACTGTGAAATACAAGCAACTTTGAAGAACTAGGATTTTTCCTTGGAAATGCATGAAAATTTGACCTAGGACTTAGGGTTTTACATTTTCTCTGATTTTTAAGCTTGAAGACCATTATATTACAGAGGGAGTTTTATAGCATTAGACAGGTTTATACATTTATGTAGAAATCTGACTGAGAACTCAAAAACTTTTACTAGAAAGCTTAAAAACTGAAGATACAACCAACACATGTGACATAAATAATACTAATAATATCTATTCCATCAAATATAATGTCCCAAAATATCGAATCATAATGTATCAAATCAAGTGTATCAACTGAGCTATGATGGGTCAGGGTTAGGCCTCACAAAAGAGAACTTCTTGACATGGAAAAGTAGAATGACACTATACCTACCAGGAATTAGAGACAACATTGCAGATTATTTGGATAATGAATTCATTCTACCTTTTGGACCTTTGACTATTAATCAGATGAAAGAGAAACATGAACACAACCTTATAATGGTGAAGATTGCTTCTTCACTTACTGGTTTTGAATTTGAGGATATCAAGATATGTAAAAATCCCAAGCAGATGTGGGACAAACTTACACTAGTTTATGAAGGAGATGCAAATGTACTGAGAGATAAAGTTGAAAGTCGTCGAGGGAAAATTTATTACATGAGAATGAAAGAAGGAGAAAACATAACACAGTATAGTACCTGACTTAAGGAATTTGTAAATGCTATTCGAGGATCTGGTGGAACTATTGATGAAGACACTATCATGAGTAATATTCTTAGAACCTTATTTCCTATTTTTTCTATAAGAGTCTTTGCAATACATGAAATGAGAGCTCCACCTAGAAATAATATTACCATTGATAGTCTTATTGGAAGATTTATTTCTTTTGAGATGAATACCTTTGACAACAATATTCTACCTACTATGGAATCTACATTTATGTCTACTTTAAAAATTGGTAAATCTAGTAGAATACACATAATAAAAAATAACAATGACAATGATAGTGATGATAAGGAACTTGATGAGCTTGAATCTTTAATGGTTAGAATATTTCACAAAGGTAAAGGAAGATATAAAGGTAAACTACCTTCGATATGTTTTAAATGTAAGAGATTGGCCATTTTTCTACAAGATGCCCTAACAGAAAGAATGATGACAGAAATGATATATCTAATAATAGAAAGGATGACTGAGACTATAGAAGTAACTGACAATATGACAGAAGAGATAACCAATACTACAAGGATAAAGGTAATAAATCTTGTTACATTGCTGAAGATAAAGATAATGCTAGTGGCTCTGACAGTGATGAAGATATTAACACAGTGTTCATAGCTTTAGAGGTTGATTAGATGAAGATGAAAGGTATGTAGAAATAAAACTTATCTCTAAAGTTAGTAACCATGAACTTTGGGTTATTGATAGTGTAGACACCTAAATCTAATTACCACAAATAATCACATTTAGTTCCTTCTTATAGCATTATCAGTTAAGTAATTAAGCATTACCTAATTGACCTATGTCATCCCCTAGCCCTAATTAATTCAATTAATTGGCTATAGTCCTGATTAATTATTAAAATTAACCAATAGCTTAATAATTAATTAAAAACCTATTCCCCTATTATTGAATGAATATGTTATTTATGTAATTCAATTCATTAATATTCCCTTTAACCCCTAACCTAACCTATCTCAACCACCTAACCCTAAGTTCAAACTCAACCCAACGCCTTCACACATGCTAACCTAACCAATCCCAACCCTTAACCTTGAGTTCAAACTCAACCCAACCCTTTCACACATGCTAACCTAACCTATCCAAACCACCTAACCTTGAGTTAAAACTAATCCCAACCTCTTCACACATGATAAACCTTCCTTACCCCCCTAATCACCCTTCTTATCTCCTAACCCTAATCCTAATTCTATCCCTAACCATGTCACATTCCTAATCCTTGATTAGGAACTCAACCTCCAAAGTCAAAGTCAATAATCTCAAGCCATGCTTATCCATAAGAATAAATATCTCTTACACCCTCATAAATGCCTCTTACACCCTCTTTATGAGCCTTATCTTCTAGAGGCTTCTTGGTCCATTTCCCTAAATGGTCACATTCCTCCCCACTTTCAACCCAATCCCCTTGTGACAAGTGTCACAATTTGATGCACTTGAAGAAGTAAAATCCATGTGCTCTCTTCTAGTGGCATCTAGACTTGTTTTCAGCTTTGCATCTAAACCACCCATTTTCAACCCCATTTCCTATAAATAGAAGGCTCATTCCTTCACATTTCATCCGTCTTTTGAAGCAACATCATAATGTCAATTTTAGCTTAGATATTACAATCTCGAAGAGTAAATTTATAATTCTAGTTTAGAGAACATACCTTTGAAGCTCGGAGCACATCTTGAGCACACATCCATAAGCATGAACACATCAAAAGGGGAGCTTAGATTCAGTTTGAGGAGGTTTGCACTTCCTTGTTTCCTTATTGTTTAAGTTTTTCATTTTTGGTTCAATCATGTATGTAGCTTGTTTATTTAGTTGTAGAATGCTTTAATCTGATTATCACATTCCTTTACAACTAGATTTTCCTTGCTCACATTCTGGCACGCCCGGTGGGACCCACTTCATAGGTTCCTTTCCATTGTTTTTCTTGCAAACTAACCCTCTAAGCTAATGTGTTTTTGTTGTTGGAGTATGTTTCGGAAGCTCTTATTTCTTTTGTAGGTTGAAAAGGGAAAGAAAACTATATTCCTTCTATCTTCTTTCTAATTTCTCTCTGTTATGCTTCCACGAATATCATTGATACACAAACAAGAAGATTATATTCCTTCTAGCTTCTTTCTACTTTCTCTCTATTACCCATTTGTTGAAATATGGTCTATATCACTGGGACCATTATTTGTAAAAACATGGGGGAAAGGTACTGTAAACCTACAATAATGCACTCTTACTAACTATTTTCATTTTTTTTACAGGTCTATGGGTTAGCCATCTAGTTTGGTAAGAAAGCACATAATGTTTTTATTAAAAAATTCCCATTTTGTTTTTAGGTGTTTAAAAAGAACAGTGTATGTACTCACATCATTTCACACTTGGTTTTGGGTTTCAAAGTCAACAAAAGTCAAATTCAACAAAAGTCAAAGTCAACAAAATTCAAAAGTCAACAAAAGTAAAAAAAGTCAACAAAATTCAACATTTCTTTTTTGGGCTTAAAATGAACACGCACAAAATCTTGAATGCTTTAAGGAAAATGAACAAATCAAACATCTAATTTTGGGTTTAAAACTGAACAATCAAATCACACATCTTGTTTTTGGATCTTAAAATTGAACTAATTATCAAACACTTCACTTTTTGGGTTTAAAATTTGACAAAGAAATCACACATTTCCTCTTGGGTTTAAAATCAAACATCAAACGAACTCAATCTCGAATGCATAAAGACAAATTGAACAAGGCAAACAATATCTCACTTTGGTGCTCATAAAAGGAACAAACTTGCGAGTTCATTTAAGTTTTAGATCAAACACACATTGCTTAACTTATTCGAAATCAATTGCATGTCTTATGTGTTTGGTGCACTTACACAAACTTTGTAGAATGCAACCTCACTTCATACACTATCCTCTCCCATTGGCTCTCGCGGTCGTTGGTGCAAGAGAAAGGTGATTGTGACCGTTCAAACTTTTTTTGCAGATCTACTCTTGATAAATCTTCAAATCTTCTTAGAGGGGCCTTTCTAGAAGAAGCATGAGTCCTTCTGGAGAATGACCCCAAACTGGTAAAATCCTTCTGTCAGTATATAAATAAGGCGCTAACCCAAAGAGCATCTATATCCTTTCAAGCTTGGGTGGGTTGTGTTCAATAGTAGTCCGGACTGGGTGAACTCCCCAACATATTCGCATGATTGAACTAGGCTCTTAAGTGAGTCACATCATAAAAACCAATTACAGGGACACCACAAAAATACTATCAACTAATCAATCTAGCAACCTACCTGATCCATCCCCGAAAGCTTGATAATCAATTGGGAAAGGAAGATAGTAACCTCCCCAAGGAATTTGCACATTCATGCCACCTTGAGTGTTTGGAGTTAGCTAATACGACATCATGGAGCCATAGCATGCTTGATGGTGGTCATATTTTGATTATCTCTTGTGTGTGTGCCTACGTATGTGGATAAAGGTTTTCAAGCTCACCGCATCCTTAAGGTAGAAAGAGCTTGTACGTGTTTTCAGTGTTACAAACCTTGTGCAAAATAGTTCTTGAACATACACAAATCTAAAAGTTTTGAAAGTCTTTTTGCCAAGGATATCAAAATTTCATGCTTCTTGCAAGGTTTCTTTGCCTCTTGCAAGATTGTTTGGTCACAAAATTCCAAAAGTCCATCACTTGTTCCAAAAGAAAAAATGATCCAAGGTACACTTGTCATAGTCACTGCCTACAAAAGTATCAGATTGAACTCATGTCCCATTCCACCAAGCATCAGAAAGTGAAGACTCCTTTGTCACATATCTACCAAGAACAAAAGGCCATAATTAAAGAGGAAAATAAATATCAGTATATCACTGAAATCATTAAAGCAGAAAACCACAAACTTGAGGAATACGAGAGGATCCAGTACAACTACAAAATTCTTTGTTTTCTACAGAAATTCCGCACCAACAATGCCTTCATTCACTTTGAGTGCTCCACCAATCCAGCCTATCATCCAGTTGTTCATGCAAACACACATACTTGATTTCACACAAGTATTCCTAGCAGCTTCACCACTACAATCGGTCACTCTTCCTCTTCTTAGATCACTTCGCCTGCATTTAGGAACTCCCTAGTTTTCATCCCTAGAAACACATCACACATCATCCAAAGCATAATCCTAGCATAAATTTTCATTCAATCCTAAACCATCCCTTAGAAATCCTAAACCAATCCTAAACCATCCTAGTTAATCCTAAACCAATCTTAGCAAATCCTAGATACATCCTAGCAACCTTGCATCAACTTCTAGCAATCCTTATCATCCTAGAAAGTGCATACTTCACTTGGTATCCTAGCCTCTTTTTGAGTTCCTTACCCTTCATCCTAAGTCAAGTATCATCATCTTAGGTATCTTTAGAATGACACACTATTCTAGGATAACCCCCTCCATTTTTGAAACCTCATCACCTTGAGAAAAAGGTTCGGTCACATTGATCGAGAATCCTGTCAAACCGAAGACCACAAGTTTGTCCTAGGTTTTGGCAATCGTATCCCCCTTGATCATATATTAGGAAAGCAATCCTTAATCAGTCTTTTTTTCACCAAGTCATCCTTAGTCTTTCAGGAAGCATCCCCATCATCATATATAGCATCATCCTAGATTGTCATCTTATCATCATCATCCTTAGTCCTTTTTAGAACAATCCTTGCATTTTATCTTGCATCTTGCATCCAACTCTTTAGGACATTCATTTCATGCCACCCATCACATGAGCCAGTAAGAAGAGGAAAGACATGACCCTTAATTAGTCATCTAGTTCATCTAACCCAATGATAGATCACTCTAATGCAATGGATTCATTTGATCCACGACAGAACCTACCTATCCAGCACATTTGGGTAGACACTAATGAGATTCCCACCATGAGTACTATCGAAACATTCATCAATCATCCAATGCATGTTCACATGGTAAGAGCCATGAGTGGATGCAACAACAATTAGGTACTCACTGATATTCAACAGCAAGGAATCCAATTCCCACCTTGGATTATACCCACACTTATCACACAACCTATGGGAATTTCAGGAGCAAGTTCTTATACCATCCAAAATGAAGTTGTTGATCCCCTTCAGTGAGCCTTGCACATAGGATCTCTTATCTCACAAATGATACAACCTTCCATCCCACCTTCCATAGTGCACACAACACCTCCATCTACCTCGTTCACAGTCATGGAAGCCCCACCTCCTAATCCACCATCTATAGCGCAAGTAATACATCCCATCGCTATGCAAGTGCCTACGCCTCTCAAAACACAGTCACTCCACTTCTCCAAGCAATCCCAACATTTTTCACACAATTCCCACCACCACCAGTCAGCAATCCACAAACCAACATTCCACCCATCCCCACTCAGCCCATTCAAAATGCAGCAACCAGTTTGCAACATCAAAGCACTCAAATATCCATGCTCATTCCTCCCTTTTCCTCCACAACATACTCACAATAGCAAGCATACTTCACTATAGGCATGCCACCTACCAACACCTATAACCAACCCTTAGTACCACAAGGGCCCACTTTCCCCACTCTGGCAACAACACACTCACAACATATGCTAGTAGTTCTTCCGCAAGCACAATCCAACCCAATTCCTCCACCACCACTTCCTCAAAACAGTCAACCAACACAAGGTGCTTCCTCATTCACTTGGAATAACTACCAAGCCACCATACAAGCCTTGGGAATACCTGCACAGTAGAGGACCACCAATATATTTACATCTTGTACACAGCAACCATAATTCAACCCCTTTGCCTCAACACAAATACTTATCCCCCCAATCCCATAGCAACAACCAATCCAACAACAACAACCTCTTTTGTAGCAACAACCCCAGCAATCCCAGCCACAAAGAACAAACCCCTTTTCTTCTCATGCATAGCCATAGTATAACCCTTTCACCGTAGGACCACCTCCTATTCAACCTACCCATCAACCACAACCATCAATGCAGAATCCCAATCCACTCATTGCACAGGTGCTACAACAAATTGTGAATCCTTTTTCAAGTACGCACTCCGCCACCCTATCTACCTAGTAGCCACAACCCAGCTATGCTAACTACCTGGCTATGCTATCTTCCACTACCTCACAACCGGTCCCTCCACCACAGAAAACCAATACGCCCATCAATCCCAACTACTTCATTCCACCCACTGGGGGCATTCCACCTGAGAACACCTATCTACCATCCTTTGGCAATATGGCACCACCACCCAATGCAAGTGCACAGTCCCCTCAGCTCACTTATCCAACACCTCAATAGATACAAGCCTACTTCCAGTAGATACAACAACAACATGCATTTCCACCCCCTCCACCACACTATTCTCCTCAGTTACAGTTCTCATCAGCCCAACAACCTATCTATATTGAGCAAACACCGCAATACCCTCTGCAAATCCCTTTGTATTCACCAGCTCCATTTGACCCCTATCTGATGAGTGGGATCAACATGCTAGAAAATAACAATCCCCCACCAGCCAAATTAGAATGGGAGGAAATGAAGAATGCTCTAAAAGAGCTATGTGCTGAAACTGAAGAAAAGACCTTCAAATTTGAGGAAGTTTGTCCTTACCCGTTTGATAGATCTATCAATGCCATACCCTTCCCCAAGCACTTTAAAACACCCAAGTTTGACAAATATCGGAGGAAGGGTGATCCTTTGAGCCACATGAAATAATTCTACATGGCATGCCAAGAAGTAGCCTATAGCAATGTAATGTGTGGAATAGGATTGTTACTAAAATGTAATAGATAAGGCATAGAAATGATTGATTTGATTTATAGATTGTTTGTGAATTGATTATCTTGAAATGTAAGGTGTTGATGTTTAGATTGTTCTTTGAATTACCTAGATTGTATTTGATTCTTTTAACCTTAATTGAATTGAATTGATTATGTATTGCAATTGTGATAAAGGAGAAGATAAGATGTTCCTTTTCAATTTCCAAATACACAAATGGGAGATCCAAGTTGCACAACCCAAGAGAAGGGTTAATGCACAAATGAATCAACTATTTGGAAAGGAGAATAACAAAGGAGATACCTTAAATTCTATAATTTATATGTATAGGAATGATATATAACTGTAATTGAAAAGATCTGAGAAATGCACTAACCTTGAAATATTGCAGATCAAAGAATGTTTTTTTTTGAGGCCTATAGACTGTTTCTAGGAAAACTAACAGTTGATACCGAACCAAAATGCAAAGACAAACAAAACCCAAAAATCATTTTCTGTTCCAATGTCGTCTTATGAAAAAGGTCAACCTTGACCCACAAATGTCAACCCTGACCTGCACAGATCCAAAAGTGACTTTGTTCGCGGATCCTAAAAGCTTACCGAAAAGGGTATCCAAATTTGGGTTCAAATCCACTGTTCTGTATCTATACCTACAAGAAAAAGGAGATTATTTTGTTGTGGGGGAGAGGTTTGCCTTGGTCAAACCCTAGTTTTGGAATTAGCCTCAAATATATGTAATTGAAATTGTAGAAATGGGCAAAGCAAATGCATAAATTCACCTTGCTTGAAAAAGTCCTTGTGGAGGATTCGAATCCTTGAATCCACAAGTATGCTTCAAAGGTAGAATGTAAAAAGGTAGGATGTCTTCAATCTCTTGCTTGTGGATCTCCAACACCAAGTCTTGAATGGGCTCTTGAATTTGGAAAAGGCTTGGAAGAAGGTGGATGGAGAGATCACCAAAAGGGCACCTTGTAGCTTCAATCCTTCAATGGCCTCCAATGGATCTCCTTCATGAAAATGGATACTTGAATGGATGAATGTTTCCTTTAAATCTTTCTTGAGTGCTTGCTTGAACTTCACTTGATAATTCTTGATCTCAATTAGGAATGCTTGATGATAATTCTCAATCTTGCTTCTTGATGGTTAGAAGACTTAGAGAAAATGAGAGAGAAAGATTCTCTTTTATATGAAATTAGGGCACAATCTTCCAAGGAGGCCTACATAGGAGAATTAAATCCAATTAAAGCCTTTACCCCTAGGAGAGGACCTATATTAAACATAATTTAGGAATCAACACTTTGGAACCCAAAACAGTCGACCTGAGAGCGGGAAATACTTTTTGCAAAGGCTGACCTCCTGAAACTGCAAGACCCTAGGATCTGAACCCTGGGTCAAGGTCAAGGTTGACCCTGACCTAGGTCGGGGTCAAGGTTGACATAGACCTAAAATGTTGATCTTGACCCTGAAGCCCAGAATCACCAGTCTGCCATCCAGAATGTAGAAATCAGGCCAAACAGGATTGGAAAGAGGAATAGAATAGGGAGGAAGCCATGTCAAGATCAGGAACCCATTCAAGGCACTTTTCATGACCCAAAACCACTTACTCAGAAGGCTAAACATGTCTACAATGGAAGTTCTTCCATTTTATTACTATACAAGTGATAACTTCCTCATGAGGATATTTCCCAAAATCTTAGGAGGGACCACTCTTGAGTGGTTCTACAAGATCCCTTACAACACAATCTCTACTTTCGCCAAAATATCAGAGAAGGTTGTGGCCCAATATGCACACAATGTTGAGAATGAACTCTCCATGCTTGATTTATGTAATTCCAAACAAAAGGGAGGAGAAAGCTTGGCAGATTACCTTCAGTGTTGGTAAGGACTTACCACAAGGTTTTCCTATCAACCCCCTAAGCAACATCTCATCAAGATCTGTATTAACAACCTTCATCCTAAGCTTTCCTATCATATGCGCATGAATTGTATATAGACCTATTAGGACATCAGAATCAAAGGAATGGATCTTAAAAGAGGTCTTGTAGAAGATGGTGCCATAAAGCACTATAAAGAATCACAAGCTGACAGAGGAAACAATGATCACTCTAGATATTAGAACAAAAACAAGAATTCCATAACTGATGGAGCCACTGACACTAAACATGTCCAGAATGTTATGGCAGGTCCTCAAGCATCCACTTCCACATACCAACAGCCACAACACTATCCGCCAAATTCCCCAACGTAGGCATACCAACAACCACCACACTATCAATAGAATTCCCCCACACTAACCTATCAGCAACCCCATTATCAACAAGTTCCACCTCCCCCAGCATATCACCAAGAAACCTACCACCAACCCACGTGACAACAAACCATACATGCGCAGCAAGCTAACCAACCCAATTATCAGCATAATCTCTAGCATTTCCAACATTACACTAATGCAATATCAATCCAATAGGGACAAAGCAGACCAAGAAGAGTTCAAAATGCACCTAAGTGGACATTCACCCCTTTGGGTGAACCTATCGATGTTATTTTCTAAAGAATGGCAGCAGCAAACGTGGTAGTATATCCTCCAGCAATGCAACCTTTTGATGACTCTTCTCCAAAACCACAATGGTTCAATGCCAAAAAATATTGTGACTACCACCATGTTAAAGGATGCACCACAATCAAGTGCATGAAGTTAAAAAACTACATCCAAGAGCTAATTTATCACAAGGATATTGAAGTAGATTCTACAAACAAAACCTTGTCCAATAGCAATCTGAAGATCTATCAAAATGCATTCCCAAACCATGATAATAAAATAGGACCTACCAACGCACACATTGCTTCAACATCCAATCAGGACAAAGGAAAACAAAGTACACATACAAGTAATAACACTACCACTCATGTTGAGTATGGTAGCATCATTGGTTGTATATCCCAAGTTGAGCCATCTGTCAATGTCATTCATGTGAAAGCAACTAATACTAATTGTGCTATTACCACATGTCGTGGACGTATAGCTGTTGCTATTGCTAGTACTTCCTCATCCTTTGGGGCACAATATAACTTATTGGAACATCTAGCAAATACACCCACCCAAATATCCATCTTGGATCTCTTGCACACATCACCAGTCCATCAAGAGATCTTGAATAAATTTTTGCAAGAGTCACATGTTCCAAACAACATAGATCCTGGTCAGTTTCAAAACCTTATGGGTCACTTATCCACATCTTATGCTATCTATTTTAAACCCACTGGCATGCCATCTATTGAGCCTGATCATATCCTCCCTCTTCACATCACCCTCATGGTCTGAAACTTTGTTGTTAAGGGATTCATGATAGATAATGGTTCGGCCTTGAATCTATGTACTTTAAATTTTTTAAAGGAACTGGGATACACTGAAGGTGATATCATTAATGATGTTATCACAATCAAATTCTATGACAATCTAGAATGAACATTAGAAGGTACAATCTCCTTGCCCATTCAACTGGGCCCAGCAGTACAAGAGACAATTTTCCATGTGGTCAATCTTTACCTCCCATACAATATCCTCCTTATATGCCAATAGATTCACTCTATGCAGGCCATCCCTTCGACCTATCATTAGTGTATCAAGTTTCTACACAACGGAGTTGAGATCACTATCCATGCAGATCCCAAGCCCTTCGCATACTGCCATGCATTGGAAGCCTCCCATCCAGATTCAAATCATTGTCATGGGACTGACCTTGTCACATCTATCGCTAGTTCCTCCACAACCCTTCCAAATCCAAACACCATCCTTGCATCCACTCTATCCACTATCAAGATCGACCACCAAGGATGTGGAAAATATAGTCTAATTGATGCCTTCATTGTTTGAGTGCTCCTGACTGATCCACATACCCATAGGCATCCATCCAGCTACATTGAGAAAAAGCCACCTGAACTAATGCAATTTGGTCCTACAACCTTTCTTTCTCATGACATTCTGAATAGCTAGGAAATAACACCTAATATCAATCAAAGGCTCTACAAAGATCCCACATCTCCTGACAGTGGCCTCCTAAATCACTTCAAAGATAAATATTCCTCTGCTCACAAATTGGTCACTGAAAAGTGGAACTATCAAGGAGGTGGACTAGGTTCTAAAGAACAAGGCATGAGAACCCCCATTGTGCCCTCCAAACTTCAAAATCACATTGGTCTGGGATTTGAACATGATATATCTAGCCTTGGCCATAACATGACTAGGGTAAGTAAGGAAACCAATCTAACCTATCACATTCCCCTGGGTAACAAATGCGAATTTGAAAATATCCCAGAAGAGAAAATTGTGAGAGCTTATCATGATATTGACGATGAAATTTTCCTCGATAAATCTATCCTTCACCAATTATCCCTCCACTTCATTGAACTTCCACTCCTCCATCCCGAACTCATTAACTAGGACCAACCAAGTGTCATCCTAACAGACGAGTTTAAAAGCATGGCCACGCTCCTAAACTTCATGGGAGCTACATATCAGCAACCAGATTGGGGGCAGACTTCCACACATGCATACAGCTTGAACCCAGAAGCATCCTTTGGGGGAGAGGAGGACTCTAGCCACAAAATTGAAAGAAAAATAGATAAGAAAAAAATTTATCTCTTAGTGAAAACCCTTTCAGGGAACTATCAGATTAGAAAAGAGAAAAAATAAAAGGCGTATCTCCTGGTAAAAACCTTTCTAAGGCACTAGGAGATGGAGATTCTCCTCTCCCTATCATCCATGATTATAGGTCAGAATAGACATCTATTCTCATTGAGGAAACCTAGCCTATTAATCTGGGTATAGAGGACCAGCCTCGTCTCACTCACATTGTAGCATCCTTGACAAAAGCATAAGAAATGGCCTTCACAAATCTTTTAAGATAATATCCAAAAATATTTGCATGATACTACACTCATATGCCTAGCTTGGATCTATAACTTTTAGTACATCATTTATGTGTGGATCCTAACATTAAACCTGTCAAACAAAATCTCCAAAAAATGCATCCCAAAGTTGCATTAATGGTCAAAATAGAACATGAAAATCTCTTTGCCTCTAGAATCATCAGAGTGATAGATTACTCAGAATGGATTTCAAATATGGCCCCAGTCTCTAAGCCGGATAAATCCATCAGAATCTACATCAACTTCCAAGATCTCAACAAAGCATGTCCAAAAGATGACTTTCCATTGCCTAATATCGACATGATAGTGGACCTCACTGCCGGACATGAGATGTTGTCTCTCATGGATAGATTTTTAGGATATAATCAGATCCATATAGCAGAAGAAGATTAGCATAAGACAACATTTAAAACCCCATGGGGTACCTTCTATTACAACATGATGCCATTTGGGCTCAAGAACGCTGGAGCAACATATCAGAGGGCCATGACCATCATTATCCACGACATGATCCATAAGATCCTTGAAGATTGTGTGGATGATATATTGGCTAAATCACAAAATAGAATGGATCACCTAAATGATCTAGAGGTAGTGTTTGATTTAATTCAACATTATGGTCTCAAGTTAAATCCAAAGAAATGTTTTGGAGTTACATTAGTAAAGCTCCTTGGCTTCATCGTATCACAACATGGCATCAAGATAGATCCTAAAAAGGTTAAAGCAATCATGGAAATTCCTCTGCCAAAGACACTCAGATAGCTGCGCAGTCTACAAGGAAAACTTCAATCAGTGCACCATTTCATATCACAGCTTGCAGACAAATGCCAACCTTTTACACATAATTTGTTGAGGAAAGATCATTGTTTCAAATGGGATCCTATATGCCAAAGAATATTTGAAAAAATCAAGGAATATCTAGAAAATTCACCTATTCTAGTGCCGCCTACACTAGGAAAACCTCTCATATTATATATATCTGCAACAACAACAGAACTAGGGGCACTCCTGGCCCAGTTAGATGACAATGGAAAAGAGCATTCTATCTACTACATCAGCTGCACTTTGGTGGGTTATGAGCTAAATTATACACCAATGGAAAAAGCATGCCTAGCAATGGTCTTCACCACTCAAAATCTTCATCACTACATGCTCAATCACATAGTCAAGCTTATATAAAAAGTAGACACACTCAAGTATCTACTATCTAAAACAACTCTCATTGGCCACATAGATAAATGGGTAATACTTCTTAGCGAGTTTGACATCCAATATATTGACAGAAAATCCGTCAAAGGTCAATTCATTATAGATTAGTTAGCAGAGACACCATTGATCGATGCATATCCATTAGTCATGGAGTTTCCTGATGAAAATATATGCATGATAGAAGAACAACCAGCCTCGAATTTATTCTTTGATGGTTCATATACATCTCATGGTTCTGGGGCAGGAATCCTATTTGTTACCCCACAAGGTTACTACATCACAAAATCGTTCAAACTGGGATTTCCTTGCACTAAAAACATAGCAGAATATGAGGCACTAATTGTAGGACTCAACATGGCCATCCAATGGAACATCATTAATATCCAAGTCTTTGGTGATTCTCAACTAATCATAAAGCAAGTGTTAGATGAATTCCAAACAAAAGATGATAAGTTGTTACCTTACAAAGAGATGGTACATAAAATGAAGGAGCATTTCATCAATCTGAAAATCACCCAAGTGCCACGTCTACAAAACAAAGCTGTCGATGGAATGGCTATGATTGGGTCTCTTCTATAAATACCACGTGATGCAACATAGTATGAGTTCTTGGTTGAGAAACTTCACGTGCTAGCGTATGAGAGCAATGATGTTAATCGGGTCTTTGTCTTGGCTAGTCCTTAGTCCCCATGGTACCAAAACATCCATGCTTATCTAAAGAATGGTATCGTATCCCCCCATCTAACAAACACCCAATGCCAAAACCTTATTTGAAGAGCTTCCCACTACACCATTGTAGCTGACACCTTATATCATCATAGTTATCACAATGTTCTCTCTAGGTGTTTAGATGAAGTTGAAGCTACCCAAGAATTGCGAGAAGTGCATGCTAGAATCTGTGGTGCCCACATGAGTGGCATGGTCCTAGCTAAACAGCTTCTTAGAGTCACGTATTATTGGCCTACTATGGAACATGATGCCTGTGAATTTGTACAAAAATGCTTACCATGTCAATAGCATGCAAATATGATCCATGCACCAGCACAAGAGCTACATCCTATTGCGCCTTCTTGGCCATTCTCATGTTGGGGTTTCAACCTCATTGGTAAGATCACTCCCTTGTCCTCTGAGGGACACAAATTTATCATCACAGCAACTGAATACTTTACTATGTGGGTTGAATCAATCCCACTTACCCTTACAATAGGCATCCAAATCTCCAAGTTTATCCTATACCACATCATTTTCCACTTTTGCATTCCATCCACCATTTTCATAGATCATAGTTCACCATTTGAAAATAAGCATATGGTCGATCTGTGTGAGTGCCTCCACATCCATCATCGCTTCTCTAGCCCATATTTCCCATAGGGAAATGGCCAAGCTGAGGCAACCAACAAAATTCTTCTAAAAATCCTAAAGAAGGTTGTCAATGATACTTGTCATGACTGGCACCTCAAAATTAATCCTGCCCTTTGGGCCTATCGTACTTCCTTCCACAGTCCCACATGCACCACTCTAGATTCCCTTGTCTATGGTGCCAAGGCTATCTTACTAATTGAGGTCAAACTACCATCCTTACGGGTATCTCTCAAAGACCTAATCATAGATGAAGACTATAGAGTAGCAAGACTCACACAACTTGATCTCCTTGATTAAAAGTTCCAACAAGCATATGACCACTTGGTCGTATATCAAAACAGATTAAAGTGAAGCTATAATATAGAGATTCACCCACGCCAGTTCTAGGTAGGGAACTTTGTGCTCAAAGAGAATCAGAAAGTGGGTGCTAATAGGGAAAAGAAGGGTAAGTTTGAAGTTACCTGGCAAGGCCCATATTTTGTCACTGCATGCTTCAGTTCTAGGGCATATCAGTTATCTACTGCTGAAGGAGAACCCCTAAATGATCTAATCAATATCATTCATCTTAGACACTTCTATGCCTAGTAGTTGATCAGTTATTCCAATTAATCTAAAAAGTCCAAAAACATTGTAAAAAGTCTTGAAAAACACATTGTCTTGGTAAAAATATGGTACACAGACACCTTTATTATAGAAAAAAAAAAGAAAAAAAAAAGAAGAGAAAAAAAAAGAAGATCAAGAGATAACATTCGTCCAATGGTGAAAACTTGGCAATCAGGCGCCTTGGACAAGTATGTGTGGTGAAAACCTGGCAATCAAGTGTCACACATAGTGATCCATATCATTATCTATCAAACTCTCATTCTCCTCCATCTCATTCATTCCACTCCACTTTGGCCTAATCCTTACCTATATTTCCTAGATATTCCATTATTGCTCGCATCAGTCAACATTAGTCCTCCTATCCTACATCCTGAGCTTTTGTACATATCCTTCTTGTATATAATCATCTATCCCATTTGTATATATGTTTTCCTATCCTAATCCTTGAGCTTTAGTCCTGTAAATATCATGTCCTTGTCAGTCTAGTCTTGTATCTAGTCCCACTTGTACATACCTCGCGTCCTTGGTCGATCTCCTTGCAGAAAGTGATCTAGTTCCATTATGAATCCTGTTCTTTAGCAAGTTCCTTATGACAAAATCTTGTTTCAAAAATTTGATCATCATCACATCTTTTGGCCAATCTGATACACACATGACCTCTTCATGGAAATGGTTCCTTGAGGGTGTATCCTTCCTCTCGTTGACCTAAATCCAATCATCTTTCTAGAAATGGGTCCTTGAGGATGTACCCTTCCTCTTGTTGACCTAATCTAGATCATCATCATCACTGGGTTCTTGTAGGATGTATCCTTCCTCTTGAACTAATCTCAATCCAATCATTATCCCATATTGTTGATCTCTCTGGAAAAAGGCATCTTGTTATTGAATTTTTGATCTTGAAATTTGATTTTGGTTCTTGATTATCATTCCTGATTCTTTTCAGTTGTTCTCCTCCTCAAAGTTTCCATGATTCTTTATATCATGGTACACTACGAATGGATGCACCTAGGATAGGGAACTTGATCTTTTTGTTTTCTACTTGTGATTCAGTTGGACATGACCCTTGCACGTATGTAATCTGTTTGGGTTTGCATGTTGTACTTGGGAAATGTCATTTTCTTGTGGGATTTTCCAGCATCATTTACACCATGGTTTTTTTTGGGACCCATGTGTGATTCTGGGGTAACCCTCACGTGTTTTTTTTGTTATTTCTCTGCAACACTGGTGAGAAGGCCTCATGTTCCTAGTAACCTTGGCATGGTCTCTAGTGTTGCTATATCAAAATAAGTGCTCAACTACATGGCGGTAATCCATCCTAGAATACCCCTCTTTCAAGCTTCAAAAAAAAATCGCCCCCATCCACTCCCCAACATCGCATTTCCTTTTTAGTCCAATCAAATCCTGTCTCACACCTAACCCTTCATCCTTGATTAACACCTGACTATCCCATCTCTCATTCTTCTATCCCCCCCTTCCTTTTTCTTCTATCATGTCTCTCCTAGCCGTCTCTTTTCAAGATGTCGCTAGGGCTTTGCCTTTTCTCCCTGTCGCCCTCTTGAGTGGGCATCATCCTGGTCATCCTATTCTAACTTTATCCTAATCATTACTCTAGGGAAACTTTGTTTCCTACATCCACATCTTCACATCGTCTATTGTTTTAAACATCTTCAAAATAGCGTTATTATAACACTTTGTCGAAGAAGGGCAAAATGTAGACACCTAAATTTGAATAACACAACTAATCACATTTAGTGCCTTCCTAGAGCATTATCAGTTAAGTAATTAAGAATTACCTAATTTACCTATGTCACCCCCTAGCCCTAATTAATTCAATTAATTGTCTATAGTCCTGATTAATTATTAAAAGTAACCAATAGCTTAATAATTAATTAAAATCCTATTCCCCTATTATTGAATGAATATGTTATTTATGTAATTCAATTTAATAATATTCCCTTTAACCCCTAACCTAACCTATCTCAACCACCTAACCTTGAGTTCAAACTTAGCCCAACCCCTTCACACATGCTAACCTAACCAATCCCAACCCTAACCTTGAGTTCAAACTCAACCCAACCCTTTCACACATGCTAACCTAACCAATCCCAACCACCTAACCCTGAGGTCAAACTAATCCCAACCTCTTCACACATGCTAACCCTTTTTTATCCCCCTAATCACCTTTCTTATCTCCTAACCCTAATCCTAATTCTATCCCTAACCGTGTCACATTCCTAATCCTTGATTAGGAACTCAACCCCCAAAGTCAAAGTCAATAATATCAAGCCATGCTTATCCATAAGAATAAATATCTCTTACACCCTCATAAATGCCTCTTACACCCTCTCTATGAGCCTTATCTTCTAGAGGCTTCTTGGTCCATTTCCCTAAATGGTCACATTCCTCCCCACTTTCAACTCAATACCCTTGTGACAAGTGTCACAATTTGATGCACTTGAAGAAGTACAATCTATGTACTCTCTTCTAGTGGCATCCTAACCTCTCTTCAACTTTGCATCTGAACCACCCATTTTCAACCCCATTTCCTATAAATAGAAGGCTCATTCCTTCACATTTCATCCATCTTTTGAAGCAACAACATAATGTTAGTTTTAGCTTAGATATTACAATCTTGAAGAGTAAACTTATAATGCCAGTTTAGAGAACATACCTTTGAAGCTTGGAGCACATCTTGAGAACACATCCATAAGAATGAACACATCAAAAGGGGAGCTTAGATTAAGTTTGAGGAGGTTTGCACTTCCTTGTTTCCTTATTGTTTAAGTTTTTCTTTTTCGGTTCAATCATGTATGTAGCTTGTTTATTTAGTTGTAGAATGCTTTAATCTAATTATCGTGTTCCTTTACAACTAGATTTTCCTTGCTCACAGATAGTGATTTTACACATCACATGACTAGAGATAAAGGAAAATTTGAATTTCTTGAACATTATCATGGTATATATATTAGAATGGGAAATGATACACCTTTTCAAGTGAAAGGAAAAAGGTACTATAATGCTGAACAATCAAATCAAATGTGAGAATGCATATTGGGTAAAAGGAATTAACTATAATCTATTGAGTATTTCATAGTTGAATAACATAGGTCACCGAATTTCTTTTGAGAAAAGAAAAGATATAATATATAATGGAAATGGAAAATTGATTGGCACTGGTGAACAATCTAAAGGTAACCTATTCTATCTTGATACTTCCAAAACTACTTTCTTATTTTGAAAGAATGAAGATATATGGTTATGTCATAAAAGGCTTTGTCATGTAAATTTTTACAATGGTTAAGATTAGAAATAAGAGAAAAATTAGAGGCTTACCAAGCTTATCTAAACTAGACCATGCAATGTGCAAGAATTGTCAAATGGGAAAGATGTCAAAATATAGTTTCAAGATAAAGAATTTTTCATCTAATTATATTTTGGAGTTATTTCATACAGACCTATGTGGACCAATGAGAACACAGAGCTATTATGGGGACATATAATTTATTATATTTATTGATGACTACTCTAGAATTATGATTGTCATGTTCCTAAAAGAAAAATTTGAAGCATTTAAGATGTTTAAATGGTACAAAGCTAAAGTGTAAAAAGAAACTGGAAGAAAACTGAAGTGTTTGAGATCTAATAGAGGAGGTGAATTTATTTATGATGATTTCACTAACTTTTGTAATGAGTATGGAATCAAAAGATAGGTTTCTACACCGAGGACACCACATCGTAATGGAATTGCTTAAAGAAGGAATATATCAATTGTAGTTCATGCTAGAACATTGATGATTGAAAAGAGTGTTGCATAAACATACTGGAGAGAAGCAGTTTGCATAGGTGTATACACACCAAACTAATTACAACTGAAAAAATATTCAAATAAGACACCTTATGAGCTATGGTATGGTGACACACCTAATGTGAGTTATTTTAGAATATTTAGAAGTCATTTCTTCTGAAAGATTATCGAAATGGTAAATTTGATTCAAAAAGTAATTGATACAGAGGCATCTTGAACCTAGAGCATTATGGTAAATTTCATAATATTGTAATGTCTTAGTTTTTTTAATTTCATGGGGCCATGTCTAAGAGATGATTAAATTGATTAAAAATACATTATAATGTGTTAAACGAGTGGGAATGCTTAAAATAGCATTGTAATTTATGAAAGAGTGAGAATATCATTGGTTTTCATAACTACCTTCCAAATCTCCATAAAGGGAGAAAAATGAAATTGAAAATGACAATTGAGGGAAGCTACGGGATAAAGGAAGAAGAGAGAGAAAAGAGTGGAAAAAGAGAGTCGGCTCTCTAGCCTATAGCTAGAGAGACATGCATGTTCTAAATGCAAGTTGTATTTCAAGGTTTTGGGATTTAATAAATTAGAGTTTTCGTAGTATCTCTTTCTTTCTATTTTCTGTGCAAATTAGTTTTGTATTTTTCCTTGTGAACTATTTAATATAGGGTTCTTGATTATGGTTTTGGTGAAAGGATTCAGTTATGAAAAGAATAGAGTTTCAAAGTTTGATAGCGACGTTAAGAAATCCATTTTGTTTAGATTAGGATATGGAATGATTCAATTATGTTATATTTTGGTCTTTTTATCAGTCCCAATTTGGAACAAAGGTGGACGTTCTAATTAATGGAAACTGAAATGGTTTATAAAGAAACCATTACATGCATATTGATTTGATGATGAGCCAAGCCATAAGAAAAGGTGGTGGAATAGTTTCCTATGTCTGCATGGAGCCAGGTAACAATGTAGTGAAAACCACGTTAAAGGAGAAACTGAGTGGGAGCATTTTTTGTTGCAGTTGTAGAGAAAGGTGACAGAAGTTTCTAAGTCATGATGGTGGAGTTTGGTTATGTCAGTGGGGCCTAATATTATGGTGGTGTGAAGGAGATCAGTGACTAATCCATATAAAATGAGTTATTATTAGAACCGACTGTTATAGAATGAGACCTGATTCGATAGTCATATTGGCAAGATATTTGATTGCAAAAGTAAAAGGAAAAGGTGGCAGCCATGCATGCTTGAGTTGTGACCAACTTGCATGTTGGTGGAGTCCATCTAAGCCGACGATGCCTAGGAGGAAGTGGTGGAGTTAATTTAAGCTACACAAGGATGAAAGTAAATGCAGCGAAATTCATGATTAGAAGGAGCCCGTGAGTGACTTGGCTGTAGAGATATTTGCAGCACAATTTATGTTAGAAGGAACCAAGGTGTCGAAGACCATTCGTAAAGTCAACAGTAGGGATGGTGGGAAAATCTAATTATTATCACACTTTTATAATAGTGAAAGGAGGCGGAATTATGGTCTATAGTGAAAAGAATCAGTAGTGTTAATGAAGCATAACATAGAGTGGACATATCATCTTTAGTATGATTAATGGAGGATTTTGAGCCTCTAATGGGGTGTCTCTAAAGAAAGATAGTCTAATATGCAGATTTTAAGCAAGATAATTGGAGAGTTTTGTAGAATGGAGGGTTGAGTCAAATTTGAACTACATCAAGTGGTATCAGAGCTAGCAAAAGATTTGGGCAAGGTAGATTTTTTTGTAAGAGAATGGTTGCAAGTTATTCCATCAGAGCTGCAATGAGGACGTAGTTGCGATTGCAAGTGTGAAGATCTCAAGCTGGGATCTTGGTATTGTATCCAACTAGATAAAGTTGTGTAGAAGGTACAAGAAAGAAACCACTAAGCAAAGGGTGGGAAGCATCTTCTAGGATCTTGTGTGGGTAAGATGGAAATAAGGAGGTTGAGTGAAGCAACATGAAGAGGGATGGATAACAACTAGAATGCACTCCAGTGATGGGAGTCAGCTACAACATCAGAGCGAGCAACAAAAGTGTGCCCAAGAAGTTTCTCGACATTTCCATAGGGACATGGAAATATTTGAAGTCCAGGAGTATGATGTAGAGGCATCTCGACCCTAGAGTATTATGGAAAATTTCATAACATTGTAATGTCTTATTTTTTCTAATTTCATGGGGGCATGTCTAAGAGATGATTAAATAGATTAAAAGTACATTATAATGTGTTAAATGAGTGGGAATGCTTAAAATAGCATTGTAATTTATGAAAGAGTGAGAATATTGGTGGTTTTCATAACTACCTTCAAAATCTCCATAAAGGGAGAAAAATGTAACCGAAAAGGACAATTGAGGGAAGCTACGTGATAAAGGAAGAAGAGAGAGCAAAGAGTGGAAAAAGAGAGTCGAATCTCTAGTCTGTAGCCAGAGAGCCATGAATTTTCTAAATGCAAGTTGTATTGCAATGTTTTGGGCTTTAATAAATTAGAGTTTTTGTAGTATCTATTTCTTTCTATTTTCTGTGCAAATTGGTTTCATAGTTTTCCTTGTGAACTATTTAATATAGGGTTCTTGATTACAGTTTTGGTGAAAGGATTCAATTATGAAAAGAATCGAGTTTCAAAGTTTGATAGTGATGTTAAGAAATCCATTTTGCATAGAATACGATATGGAATGATTCAGTTATGTTATATTTTGGTCTTGTTATCAGTCCTGATTTGGAACAAAAGTGGACGTTCTAATTAATGGAAACTGAAACATTTTATAAAGAAACTGTTACATGCATATTGATTTGATAATGAGCCAAGCCATCAGAAAAGGTGGTGGAATAGTTTCATATGTCTGCGTGGAGCCAGGTAAAAATGCAGCAATAACCATGTTAAACAAGAAATTGAGTGGGAGCATTTTTTGTTGTTACAGTTGCAGAGAAAGGTGGCAGAAGTTTCTAAGTCATGATGGTTGAGTTTGGTTATGTCAATGGGGCCTGATATTATGGTGGTGTGATGGAGATCAGTGAGTGATCCATATAAAGTGAGTTATTATTACAACCGACTGTTATATAATGAGACCTGATTGGACAGTCATATTGGCAAGAGATTTGCTTGCAAAAGTAAAAGGAAAAGGTGGCGACCATGCATGCTCGAGTTGTGACCAACTTTCATGTTGGTTGAGTCCATCTAAGCCCACGATGCCTAGGAGGAAGTGGTGGAGTTAATTTAAGCCATGCAGGAATGAAATTAAATGCAGCAACATTCATGATTAGAAGGAGCCAATGAGTGACTTGGCTATAGAGATATTTGCAGCGCGATTTATGTTAGAAGGAACCAAGGTGTCAAAGGCCATTGATAAAGTCGAAAGTAGAGATGGTGAGAAAAGTAATTATTATCATGCTTTGATAATAGTGAAATGAGGCAACATTCTAGTCTATAGTGAAAATAATTAGTGGACATATCATCTTTCATATGATTAGTGGTGGATTTTGAGCCTCTAATGGGGTGTCTCTAAATAAAGATAGTCTAATATGCATATTTTAAGCAAGATAATTAGAGATTTTTGTAGAATGGAGGGTTGAGTTGAATTTGAACTACATAAGTAATGAAGGAATATTTCTTTGAAATTATTCTAAGAGTAAAGCCTACAAATGTTCGAACAAGACTTCTAACAAAATCATTGAAAGTGCAAATGTTAAAGTTGATGAGTTTACTGAGAAGAATGATGAGGACAACTTGAAAGAAATGGAAGATTATAGTAGATTTGTCTACATGGAATAATCTGAGACTATACCGATGTAGATTCCTAATGTTACCATGCATTAGGGTAATGTCACTGAGCAACAGGTAGCACAGACCAAGAATAAGGAAAATGTTGAAATTGAAGACCATGAACAATAATACAATGAACATGCTGAAGAAGACAATGAAGAATAGAGAACCGAACCTAAACTTGATAAATATGTGAGAAGACACCATCCAAAAAATCAAATTATTGGAGATAAAAGAGCTGGCATGATGACAAGAAGTAAGTGGAAAGACAACACTTGTTTAATTTGTGAATTTGCGGCTAAGAATGTTAAAGATGCATTTGAAAATGAAGCATGGATTACTACCATGAAAAATGAAATTGAGAAGATACAAAAAAAAAGAAAAAAATACATGGTGTTTAGTACTGAGACCGAGTGATAAGAATGTCATTTGTACCAAATAGATATTCAGAAACAAATTGAATGAGAGTGGAGATGTAACCATAAATAAAGAAAGATTAGTTTGCAAAGAGTATGTACAAGAAGAAGGGGTTGTTTGTGGAGAAAATTTTGCACCCATTTCTAGACTTGAAGGAGTAAGAATAATACTTGCATACGCAACATACAAAGGATTCAAAGTATATTAGATGGATGTTAAGTCTGCATTTTTGAATGAAATATTAGAAGAAGAGGTATACATTGAACAACCTGAAGGATTTGTTGATCCTGATCAGAAAAACTAATGAACTATAACTGATTGAATGTTTGAAGATGATAAGTTTATGATCACCGAGCTGTAGAAAGTAAATGCAAGACATTAAATTAGTTAATGTATTGTATTTTCATTGATGTTAACTTGATATAATTTGATTGTCCATATACATATTTTCATAGAATTCAAGAAACCAAAGAGATAAAGTTTATGTTATTGGTAAACATATAAATCTAGTGTACACTGAGTGACAGTAAACGCCGATGGACAGTGCACACCAGCAGACAAAGAACCCCAATAAGTCACACTATATACCAAGCACTGTAATACCAAACATAATTGAAGTGCTCTCTGAACAAAACTCAAGTTGATGCCCGAGGACAACTGGAGTCAATGACCGAGAAAAATAAGAGTTGATAACCGAAATCAACTCAAGTGAGAAAATGACAAAACACTTAGCTGGAAGGAGCTATATTTAGAATTGCCTGATTGATTGCTTTATTTTCATCGATTAGATAAACTAAGCATAAGAAGGAGATTTAAAGCATAGATAAAAATGAGTGATTTGTAGAATAAATAGAAAGCAAAGATTTAAATATTAAAGCAATGCATGGTGAGTTTTGCGGATCAAGAAAGTTATCTCCATCAAGAAAAAGAAAGACAAGGAAAATGAATTAGTGAAATCATGTCTATATAAAGAGACAAGTGATTCATTATGAAGAGAGGAATATTGTGTATAATTCTTGTGAAGATAGAAGTCTTCATGCAGATGTGATCATACAGGCTGAAGAACAGAGCCAAGGAAAGTCTGCAGACAGCGAGCAACAGAGAAGCAACAACAATAACCAAGAAAGAAGAAAGAAGGGAAGAAAAGGAATTGAAGAGAAAATTAATCAGAAATGTATTTTGTGGACTTGCAATAGATCTTAAAATCTACAAGTCAAAGTTATATTATTGAATAGATCATTTGTTATTTTAGTTTAACCATTGATTCAGAAAATCTCTTAACTGAGTGGGATTTAATAGTCCTTAATCTATTGAGATACTCAAGAGTATCAAAAGGTTTTTCTGGTTGACACCATAGTGAATTCCTAAGGTCAAAAGAATAACCGATGGTTTTAAATCCTCTAAAAAAGTCACACTTAAAAGTATTTTTGTAACCTTTAATAGGGTTGTCTCTTCACCAAGCTCACTTTAGAAGAGTGAAAACTTTGGGTTACCGGTCCCAAGTTGTTTTCCCCTTAACATGGTTTCTACATTAAAAATCCATGTGTCAAATGTTTATATGGTTCATTTCTTTGATGTTTTTCTTTACACATTACTAAATAAGGATTGGTCGGTAAACACTAAGTTCAATTACTGCTATTCAGTAAAGCTTAGAAAAGGATAAATAGTATATTCACCGAGTAGTATATATGTTATGTTTACACAAGGCATACATCTTGTAGGACCGAAGATAGCTAGAGATATTATATTTCTGATATAAGTTTTGGTTGGATTATTAGATTAATTATTGAGGCCACTGACTCACCCCCAGTATAGTTATTCTAACAATTGGTATCAGAGCTAGTGTGCTTGGAAGAGAGTTTAAAGACTCAAGATAAATATCACAAGATGAGTAAAAGGGATATGCCTAAGTTGGAAAAAGACAACTTTTTATCATGGAAAAGAAGGATAAGACTCCACCTATCAGGTATTGTAAATGATGTCACACAGTACTTGGATACTGAATTCGTTTTACCTACTGGACCTCCGATAGTTGATCAATCGATATAGAAACATGAACACAATTTTATGATGATAGAACTTGCTTCTTCACTCTCCTATGCTAAATTTGAAGATGTCAAATCATGCACCACTGCAAAGAAAATGTGGGACAAATACAAGCTAGTACATGGAGGAGATAAAAATGTATTGAGGGATAAAGTTGAAACCCTAAGAGGAGAGTTTGATGACCTAAGAATGAAAGGAGAAAACATCACTTAGTACAATAGAAAAATCAAAGAGGTTGTCAATGCTATCCGAGGAGTAGGTGGTGTACTTGAAGAATAAATAGTGGTAAGTACAATTCTGAGAACCTTACTACCTATTTATGTTATTAGAGTATTTGCGATTCAAGAAATGAGAGCAGTAGAAAATAACAATGTTACTCTAGATAGTTTGATTGGTAGAATTATTTCATTTAATATGAATAAATTTGATAATAGTGTCTTACCAACTATTGATTATGCATTCAAATCTTCTCTGAAAATAAGTAAATTAAGTCATAAACACACTATGAGAAATAATAGTGAAAGTGATAGTGATGAACAAGAACTTGATGAAATTAAAGCACTTATGACTATAATATTGAAAAGATTCAAAGGTAAATTACCATTGGTATGTTTTAATTGCAAAGAGATTGGACATTTTGCTTCTAGATACCCTAAAAAATGAAAAGATGAAAGAAAAAATGATAGATCTTATGAAAATAAGTTTGACAGAAGTGATGACCAAGACTACCGAAGAAACCGACACTCTGACAAAAGAGATAAGTGAGACTACAAGGAAAAATGCAAGAAGGATTGTTACCTAGTTGAGAACAAAGCTGAGAATACTGACACATAATCTAATGAAGATATTGCTCTAGTATTTTTTGCTATGAAGGATGATTTAAACAAAGAAGAAAGCTATGTTGAAACTACCCTCATATCTAAAGTTAGCAAAAATGATGTCTAGATTATTGATAGTGGTTGTACTCACCACATGACTTGAGATAAGAAAAAGTTTGAAACTTTTGAATATTATGAAGTTGGATCAATAAGAATGGGTAATGAATCACCTTGTCCAGTTGAAGGTAAAGGAACAATCATTCTAAATAATCTAATCAAACGGGAAAATGCATATTGGGTGAAAGGAATTAACTATAATCTATTGAGTGTTTCAAAGATGAAAAACACAGGACACCGAGTTGCATTTGAGAACAAAAAGGCAAAGATCTATAATAAAATAGGAAGGTTGATTGGTACTAGTGAACAACAAAAGTTAACCTATTCTATCTTGATAAGATTGAGACCACTTGTTTATTGGATATAAATGAAGACATTTGGTTAGGGCATAAAATATTATGTCATGTTAATTTTGACAACATGGTTATGATAAGAAAGAAAAGAAAAGTAAGATGCTTACCGAGTATGTCTAAACCTAACCATGTCATCTGTAAGAATTATCAAAAAGTTAAAATGAAAAATTCTAGTTTCAAGAGAAAAACCTACACATCTAATGCTAGTCTACAATTAGTCCACACGGACTTATGTGGACCAATCAGAACAAAGAGCTAATATGGTGATAGATACTTCATTCTATTTGTTGATAATTATTCTAGGATGATGATTGTCATGTTATTAAAAGAGAAATTAGAAGCATTTAAGATATTTAAATGGTATAAAGCTATAGTTGAAAAAAAAGTGGAAAGGAACTAAAATGTCTAAGATTAGATAGAGGATGAAAAGTTATTTATGATGAATTCACTAACTTTTGTAATGAGCATGGAATTAAAAGATAGGTTTATGCACTAAGAAAACCATAAAAAAATGGGATTGTTGAAAGGAGAAATAGATCAATTGTTGATTGTGCCAGAAAATTGATGATTGAAAAAGGCATCGCACAAAAATTCTGGAGAAAAGCTGTAAGTATTGTTGTCTATACATTAAACTGAGTTCAATTGAAGAAAGACACTAATAAGACACCTTATGAGCTATGGTATGGATACAACCAAATGTAAGTTACTTTAGAATTTATGGAAGTCAATGTTATATATTGAAAGATGGTAGAAATGGAAAGCTTCACTCCAAAAGTGATGACACAATATTTCTAGGATATTCTACCAAAAGCAAGGATTATAAATTTCTTAACAAATCCTCTAACAAAATCATTGAAAGTGAAAATGTTAAAGTGGATGAATTTTTTGAGAAAAATGATGAGGAAAATGTTAGAGTAGTCATATTATAGCTAATAACTAATTTATTTAATTATTAGTCTATTATACTCTATGCTTAAGTTAAACATAGGCAGCTTATTATTCTTTAGGGTTTCGGTATCCTTTTATAAGGATTCACCACTTTGCATTTCAATGTTTCTATCACTGCTCTCCCTATTCAGTATTATGGGGGGGTTCTCCTGTTGGTTCTATTACTTCCCAGGTTTGATTGATCAACTCTTTAGACTTTGTCTTCTCTACCTGGTCATGAATTTTTTTAGTGGGGGTTCCAGCAGTTACTTCTGATAGTGTTTACAACTTCATGCTTCAGAGATGCTTCTTTCTCTTTCTTGTTCTTTTTTTTGGGACTTTCCCTAGATTGGAGGCTTTTTTTCCTTCATCTAGTTTATTTCTTGTACTTGGGTACTTGATCAGGCCTAGTTGTTGGGACCCATAGTTCCTTTCATGCATTTTGTTTTCATGCATCCTTTAGTCCTTATTTTTTTAGCTTCTCCCTAAGTTACACTTAAGGGGGGGTGTTAGAGTAGTCATATTATAGCTAATAATTAATTAATTAAATTATTAGTCTATTATACTCTATGCTTAAGTTAAACTTAGGCAGCTTATTATTCTTTAGCATTTTCCCCTTTAGGGTTTCGGTATCCTTTTATAAGGATTCACTGCTTTGCATTTCAGTAAGGAGTTTTCACATCACATTGTATCAGATTGAAACCTATTGTTAATAATATATTCTTCAATGTGCATATGATGTATCCGGTCTCTTGGCCTCCATAGATTTCTCTTCTTCTGTTCTTTGCTTCTTCCATGTGACAGGGTTATGCATGCAGGTGTTTTTGGGAGAATAGGTGTCTACCTATTCTAACAGAAAACACAAAGGAACCAGTAAATTATAATAGATTCATCTATAGTGAAGAACCTGACACTCTACTTGAGAAATAGTGTATCACTACCGAGCAAAAAAATAATGGAATCGAGCATCAGGCTGCACACACCAAAAGTTAGGAAAATTCTCATAATGATAAACCAAGCGATGAAGATCAAAATGAAGGTCAAGATGATGATCAGAATATAAACAAAGATCTAAACCGGTACTTGCCAAGTATGTCATAAGACACCACCCATAAGACTAGATCATAGGAGATAAAAGAGCTGGAATGAGAACAAGAAGTAAGTCACTAAACACTAAATGTTTGATTTGTGATTTTGAGCCTAAATCTTCCAATACTACACTTGCGAATCGAGAATGGATTAGTGCTATGAATGAAGAGATTTAGCAGATTGAGAAGAAAAAAACATGGACATTAGTAATTAGACCGAGTGATAAAAATGTCATTGGTACCAAATGGATATTCAGAAACAAACTGAATGAGAATGGAGAAGTCATAAGGAAGAAAGAAAGACTAGTATGCAAAGGGTATGCACAAGAAGAAGGTATTTACTATGTAGAAACCTTCTCACCCATTGCTAGGCTAGAAGGAGTAAGAATTCTAATTTCTTATGCTTCTTTTAAAGGATTCAAAGTATACCAAATGAATGTTAAATCTGCATTTCTGAATGAAATACTAGAAGAGGAGGTATACATTGAACTGTGTGTGTGAAATAGTGCACCTGTTACCTATAACACAACACTTCAATAGGTCATTACGTTAGTGAAAATAAGGTTAGTAAAGCATGAAAATCCACTAAAATCAACCTATTGCTTTCTAACTAGGAAGAGTGTGAAAAATGACATAATAGCCCTCAGATTATGCCTTTTCCAATGACATATACAACCTAGAATGAAAGATTCTATTAAAAACAAGAAAGATATCTAAATAACATGCATTCTAGTTCTAGAAATGAGGATTATAAAAATGCATGAATATGAAAACTAAATGAAACATGAGTCTATATAAATCCTAACATCATAGTAATGCATTTTCAATCTAAAATGAAGGCTTATTTATGCTCAAAAACTCCTTCTATTTATAGAAGAAATGAGGAGAGAGAGGGGGGACAAGGGTCATTAATAGAGTTGTAAAACCCATTAATGAGGTGTAAGAGGAATAAATGCCAAAGGCATTGAAGAGGCATGGGATTGAGGAATATGTATTAAATTCAAGCATTTAAGAGGTATGGAGAGGTCATATGCATTAAGTGCAAGCACTTAAAAGGCATGGGGAGGGTTTAGAGTCAAGCTTGAGAAAGTTGACTTTCTCAAGTGGGTTGAGTTCTTAATCACATATTTAGGAATGTGACATCATTAGGAGGTGGGTTCGAGTGGGATTAGGATGAGGATTAGATTTAGCATGGGGTGACTAGGTTGGGATGGGATTGAACCCATGGTCAAGGTGGTTGAGGAAGGTTAGGTTAGGGGTTTAGGGGAATATTAATGAAATGAATTATATTAAATATATTCATTCAAAAATAGGAATATTAATTATTTAAGATTTTTATTGCTTTAGATAATTAATTAGGAC